>JANHFO010002939.1:62534-80467 GCA_032468095.1 Pareas carinatus | reverse complement strand
AGGTTTTTGACCTTTTTTCAAGCTGCGGACCCCAAAGCATGTCGCCGCTACATGGCGGACCCCATTCCCACAAATTCAGCTAATTATTAATCGACAATTCATGCATATTACTTTGTCCAAATTTTTCTTGACCTGTCTGTGGGGCCCCCTGGCAACCTGCCACGGACGCCAGATTGAAAACCTCTGAAGCAAGGCATAGAAAATAAATAGATGCAAGCAGGTCGAATCTATATCACGCATGTCTCTTGTCAAATTTGGAATGTTTCTCTGGAGTATCCACCTGTCCAGCTGACTGGGTCTCTCTTTTGTTCTCTAGATTTCTTCTCCAGCCCTCGCCCAGTGCCTGCGCAAACCCCTCTAAACTACACAGACCAGCCTTGCTTTGTGCCCATGCCAGACAACCTTTTTGATAGCGGTGGTAGCAGCCTTCTTCCCAGCCCGTCCAACGCCTTGCTTCCCACCGGCCCTGCCGGTTCTCCTGTCTTGAGCAGCCCTCGTCTTCAGGTATGCAAGGCTGATTGCTGTCTGTTTTTCCAGAGCTCCATCTCAGGGCTTGGTTTAGTTTGGGGACCCGTTTTCTCCTTCTGTATTTTTCTGCTCTTTCCAACTCAGTCTGGGTTCAGCATAGATTCCTTCAGCATCAGGACTTTAAGACATTTGCCCATTGGCAGAAAATTCTCCGGGTAAATAGAACGTGGAATAATAAACAGTTTCAGGTGCAAAGTATTATTTGGATGGGGAAAGTAGATTGAAGGTCAAGGATCGATTCTTACCAGTTGCATCCCTAATAATGGGATGGACTCCAACATTTTAGTGAATTAAGTTTGAACAATCCACCCCATTATTAGTGTTTCCCACTTGTAAGATTCAGATCCATGGTACTGCAGGAATAAGCTCAAAAATTGCCAGTCATGATTCTATTTTACTTCATTTGGCTGATTTTACAATATTCAGAAGAATATTCTAAGTGCCGAGTAAACTTGCAAAGGCCAAAGCATTTCGGTTATAGAAGTTTGGGTTTCTACAGGTCATATAGAATTTGAAGTCTTCCCCTTTATGACTTTGGCCACTTTTCCCTTTCTCTGGTTGGTTGTCCACTTTAATAATAATAAGAAGAAGAAGAAGAAGGAGGAGGAGGAGGAGGAGGAGGCCCTCTCTGTGGGAGCGAACAGGCCGGTGGGAGGTATCTGCAGGTAGAATGCGGTCGTGTAAATAGATTGGGAGGATTTTGTTTAATCAAATATTTCTGCTGCTGTAGCATCATTCGTCTCTTTTTTCTTTTTCAGCCTGCAGGTGGTTGCCCTGCTCAGCTTGGTTCACCTGATGCCTTCCTCAGCCCTGAGCTCCCACTGGTTCCTTCCCCCTCGACCTCTCCCAACAATTTTGGTCCTGATCGCAAGCAAAAGTCCTCGCTTCCCTACACACTTCCCAACAAATGGCTTAGTTTCGACCACTATGGATCTTACTGTCCCGCCCCCCTGCCCAGAGCCCCTTTGCTGGGCCAACAGCCACTATGTCCACCACTGCCAGCCCCTTGTTCCAAGTTCCACTACCCATCTGGCCCTCTTTTCTCCTGTCCTAATTCCCCATCCCTCTCCACACCCTGTTTTCCCCCAAACATACCAAGTTACAATATAGACTTGCCATCTGGATACCCTTCTCCCTTTAGTGCATCACATCTGCTCCCTAGTCTGCCAAGCAGCCCTATTTCTGGCACGGCCAGAGGACAGCCTCCATCTGGAAGTCAGGACAGGCCCAAGACCAAGGGGGCAACCATCAAGAACAAGAGGTCCCCAAGACTTCCGGACCCACCACTTGCTACAACAATATCTGACCAGTGCCTGACAGAGCTGCTGACCACAGGTAGGAGTACGAGGCAAGGTGTTTCCTGAGGGAGTTTGCCGGGATGGAAATGCATTGGGATTAAGACTGCAAAGTCTAATTAAAAAATAGCTTGCATTCAGATTTTTCAAAAATATCTTATTCTCATTTAACAGCATGTTCAGACTAGTTTAAAGCAGAGGTCGCCAACACATGGTCCATGGACCACTGGTGTCCCGTGGGAGAATTTGGGTGGTCTGTGGGCCGGACGTATCCAATAAGATGTGCCTGTCCTGTCCCTGTCCCACCTACACTATATTAAGTGTAGGCGTAAGCAGCAGGGACAGTTCTTTACCTTCGTGACTTCGTGGGGGCGGTTGAAACAGTGGCAGCATTGGTGACGGGCAGGTGGTGACAATTCTCTCTCTCTGTATGTGTGTCTCTGTCTCTCTCTCTCTCTCTCATTTTCTCTCTTTCTCTCTCTGTCTCTCTTTCTTCATCCCGGTCTCTCTTTCACTTTATGTGCCCCTGTCCCTCTGTCTCTCTCTCTCATTCTCTCATTCTGTGTGTGTTTGTGTGTATGTCTGTCTGTCTCTTTCTCTCTCCTTTCTGTCTCTCTCTCTTTCTAGCAGGAACTAATATCACACTAAAATGTGTAATACTTAAATAAATTTCAATTATTTTGTAATAATTAAACTAACTTTAATAATTTCGCTGCACTTAAACAACCTTTAAAGATTTGTGTATGTGTCTGTCTGACTTTCTCTCTCTCTTTGTCTCTGTCTCTCTCAAGCAAGAGCAAATATCACACTAAAATGTGTAATACTTAAAGAAAACTCAATTATTTTGCAATAATTAAACTTACTTTAATAATTTTGCTACAATTAAGCAACCTTTAAAGATTTTGTTGTGATTAAATAAGTATTTATGATTTTGTTATAAATAAACTTTTTAAATTTTGCTTTTTTATATAGGTTCCTTTTATATTAATAAAATGGAATTTCTCTGATCCTTATTTTACAAATGTATGTATCTTTTAAAAAAAATCATATTAGTGGTCTGTGGGATTTAAAATTATGAATTTAGTGGTCCCTGAGGTCCAAAAGGTTGGCGACCACTGGTTTAAAGCATTGGGTGAAATCCACATTTAGACATATTTAAATCAGATTTGACATGAATCATGCAAGATCCAGTGACTTACCGATTTTAGAATAAAATATAATATTTAATATCAAGTAGATATCACTGAATCTAAGCATCCAGGATCTATTCCATTATTGTTATTAATATATATATAATAGTTCAGATGGTAAGCATCTGTTGAGAAAAGATGTTGCATTAATTGTGCTGGAAAAGAAATGGCAAGTATTTCTTTTCCCTAGATCTATATTGCATGCATTTTGCTTGTTTTTAACCAAAAATTACATTTTCAGATATCAATCCATGCACTGTTTCTTTACCTGGCCACAGTCGATTTCCCTTTGCATATTTAGGAAGTTGCCAAGACATATTTGATTCACTTAGGTCTACAAATAAGGCATCAATTCAAACAGAAACCTTCTGGATTTTGGACTATTAACTGCCTGCGTAGCCAAAGGCCTATTGAGAATTTTGGGGACCGTAGAAGCAATGCATTTGGAAGATAACAGGCTGGGGAAGACAGTTATACAAAGTTATACCAATAAGCTTTTAAATCATTTGGAAATACTGTTTTGCACTCTGTGTGAGCAAAGCATCTTTTTTAATGAATAGTAAAGAGATGTTGGGATTATATGAAAGCATCCAAAGCATTTCTTTTAAATTGTTGTCAAAGCATGCACAGACCTAAAATGCTTATTCTTTTCAAAGACTAAATCCTGTTGAACTTTGATTTCCATTGCAGACAGTCGAATCAACATATACTTATAATGGTTTACAAAAGAGTTAACAAAAACATCAAAATTAATTAAAATAAATTAAAGCAATTAATAACTTATCAAAGTTTCAGGAATACATGAATAAATGTATTAAGAAGATTAGTTCTGAATATTGCGCTTTCATTTTTTATTCATTTTTCATTTTATTTTTATTGATTTATGTCAAATTAATATGGTATAGTTTTACAAGAGAATTAACCAAAGCATATGCAACAGTTAAAACATGCAATTAACATAAAATAGTACATATAAATGAATTAAACAACCTATAACTAAGTTTCAAGAATACAAAGATAAATGTATTATTAATAAAATTAATTCTGAGTAGACCTGCAGAGGACTGCAATCTTTTCCTAGTCCTGAAATATTTTTACAAGTAATAGATCTATTTCACTACTGCTTACCAGCCAATGAATTTATAGAAGAATTCATTTAAATTGTAGATGACTTCTCTGCATTTTTTGTGTTGTATATACTTGCAGAGGGCAATCTTCTGAAATTGACTAGCCCATCCTTGCATGTAATTGAAAGTATAATGGAAAGGACTTAGCTCTTGTACTCTGTAGCCTGGTGGCAGAGAATTCTTTTTTTATTATTATTCTTTTTATTAAGTTTTCATACAATAACATCATTTCTTACAAGAGCACAGAAAAAGCAAAGAGAAATAATAATATATACAGATTTAATCCCGTATCAAATAAGATCATGCCTCTTATTGTCTGCTTCAATCTTTTGGTTCACTGGGATTTCAAGTTATTTCTCCATTCACTACTATTGATGGGCCCCAAATTTGGGATACACCGTACCTTCGTTTTACCTTAATGATGTTTTCATAACCGTACGAGACCTCAGTTATCCTCTAAGTTATTTCAGTCTTCCATTCTGAATTATATCCTTTAGCCTAGGTTTAGTTGATCTTTGGAAGGCATCTATCCCCTTACCTTTCTATCTTCTCCTCTTCTCTACGTCTTCTACCTAAACTTCTTACCTTTCCTTTTCCTTCCTTCCTTCCCTTCCTCGGTGGCAGAGAATTATGTTTCCAGTGGCAGCTCCTCCCAGGGGTCAGCCTTGCCAGTTAGTGCAGACAAGTAGCACATCCAGGAGTACAAGCTCTATGGTTATTGTAAGGTTACACTAACAGAATCTTGCAGGTGTGAATGTACCCCTCTTCCTCCCCCTCACCTTTGCAGAAGAAACGAGGGAGGGTTCTTTCTGAGACTCTGCCATGCCCACATTCCTTCTGCAGACTCAGCTGCCTCTTATTTGTACATTGCCTAATCTGCTGCTCTTCCTCCTGTTTCCCAAAGTCATTTCCACCTTCCATTATACCAGGGCAGCCTTGGCTCCTCCCTCTCTCCCTCCCTCCCTCTCTTCAGGAAAAGTTTCAGGGACCTTTACAGCTGTCACACTGCTCTCCAAATAGCCAAACTCTTCTCAGTCTCCAGTTTTTGATGACGGCAGCTTGACTGATCAAATTAAAAAAAAACTACGGAAAAGCAAACAAAACCCTAACGCTTTCTGCCACCTAGTGCTCGAACAATTGACTAGCCGAGTTAAAGTTAACAAGCATTCTTTTAAAAATTCAATTCACTGAGTGACACAAAAGAAAAAGGGGAAACATAATAGAATTAGAATTAGAATTTATTTGCCAAGTGTGTCTGGACACACAAGGAATTTGTCTCCGGTGTACATGCTCTATACTTACATACAGGCTATAACTAACAAAGAGCAATAATAACAATCATAAGCTACATTCATCATCATAAAGTACATTCATCATGTCATGTACATATTAGGTACAATCGACAAACCGCGATCCTAATCATGACATGCATTCATAATCATAAAGTACTTTGATCCTGTCATCATGTTATAAAGTACAATCATGTCACAAAACACATTCATCATGCCATACTATAGGGTTCTTTTCGTAGCTTTGGGACAGTCTATATTTGAACAGTCATAGAAATACTAATAATCAATCTACAAGTCAAACTATGATACTAAATGACACAACTATGACATACTGTATTTTAAGATGTAAACTTACATATTATAAATCAACATAAGAAAATTTAGCTCTATATATTGCGGTATTGCTTTTACCGAATGTCCATCAAAGCACTCTAGAATAGGTTGGAAAAATTAGAGTCCAGATTTTAACTGAAGAAAGGTGGATTGGATTTCTGTCCCACTTTGGGTAGATCTCATTTAACAAAAATACAAAATTCTATCATGGGAATTAAAACATGGGCTCTGATTCACTATATTGCTTATCAAGAATATACTTGGTGAGGAGAGAAATTAATGACTGACGGCTAGTCTGCTGCAATAAGATAGTGCCTGTTAACCCTTCCCTAGCGTGGTCTGTTGGTCTTCATGCACTGGGTCAGAACACCGTGTTGCTATCTTAACAACTGCAGTGAATCAGTTAACTGTGGTATGAAAGGTTGCAAAATGGGGCAAAGTTCGCTTAACGACTGTCTTGCCTAGCAACAGAAATTTTGGGCTCAATTGTGGTCATAGGTTGAGGACTACCTGTATAGTCCCAGATTCAATATCTGGCTTCTCCGTATCATTTTGTTTTACTCCCAATCCTAACTGAAATCCTTGAGAACTGCTGATAGCTGGTAGAACAAATTACGAGAGCAAGCTAGACTGAGGACCCTTTAGGACAGTGGTCACCAACCTGTGAGCCCTGGCCCGTGGGCTGCCAGGGGCCAGCTTGGCTGCCAGGAGTGCTCGTATTCAGCCAGGATGGCACCCGAAGATCGACCGGCACTGTGTCCAGAGGCCCAGAGATTGGTCCGTGGGGCACCCGGAAGTCTGTAATTCAGCCCGTGGGCTGATCTCCAGGCCTCCGAGCGACCGGTGGGTGCCCAGAGATCGATCCGCGGGAAGCCCAGAGGCCTGGAAATCAGCCCACGGGTCGCTCGGAAACCTATAATTTGGCCCATGGGCCAATCTCCAGCCCTCTGGGCAACCCGCGGATCGAACTCTGGGCACCCGCGGGCCAAATTATAGGCTTCTCCCTCTGTCTCTTTCTCTCATTCTGTGTGGGTGTGTATGTGTGTGATTCTGTCTCTCATTCTTTCTCTCTTTCTCTCACTCTCTCTGTCTCTCATTCTCTCTTTCTCTTTCTCGTTCTATCTTTCTCTCTCTCAAACTCTGTTTGTTATAATTTTTGTTATAATTAAATAATCTTTTTAAATTTTGTTATATTAAATAGGTACCCTTTATATTAATAAAATGGAAGTTCTCTGACCATTATTTTACAAATGTATGTATCTTTTAAAAAAAAATCATATTGGTGGGCCTCGGGATTTCAAATTGTGAATTTGGTGGTCAAAAAGGTTGGCAACCACTGCTTTAGGATATGCCAGCTTTCCATATTTCCATGTGACACACTGCAACCGTCAAACTATGAGTCAGTTGCCAAGCGTCTGAATTTTGATCACACAACCATGGGGATGCCCCACACTTTTTCATAAGTGTGAAAAACAGTCACTTTTTATCAGTGCCATTGTAACTTCAAACGGTCATTAAATGAACTGTCGCAAGTCGAGGAGCTACCCGTAGAAAGCAGGCGTTCTACAACTAGGGCTAGCTTTGAAAAATGACAACCCCTTAAAAGTGTTCCATTATGAAGCGCTGCTGCTAACGGTTCATTGGTTTCAGCAACATCACTTTATCGTTCTGCGGCCCTTACCTAAGGAGGCCGCAATCCCATAGCTCCCCTGCACACTGTTCTTGGGTGAGGTTTTCTGCCGGCGACCCGAATGTGGGTGCTGCACATCGCTTGAATGGACAGTCACCTCCATGAAGGCTTCTGGGACCTTGAACCAAAAGAGGAACATCAGACATTTGTTAGGAAACTGTAAATATCGCCCCCCCCCTCTCGGAGGCTGGTGCAGGGGTCACCCATCTCACTAAGTCGCGAAGGGGAGGGGGAGGTGGTTCCAAATCATGGTTTGTTGAATAAGCCTCACCCTAAACTATAAACCAAAGTATGAGTGGGATCGCACACTATTATAAGCCTTTTATTTACATACTAGCTGCTGGTACCCATGCTCCGCTACAGGGATTACCAAGAAAACCGAATGTTGAGTAAGAAAATAGAAGCATGTAATCGAGATCTCAGCCGGATTTCTCGCCGAATTCTCAGTTTGTAATTTTTGAGCCTGCTGCTCCTATTCAGCCATGCGCTCACCTGCCCTGCTGCTCCTCACCCATTTGGAGATTAGAGTGCTGTAATTGCACTCTCCCAAAAACCTCAAAATCAAACAACAGACTGAGAAAGCTCTCCAATCAGGAGAAAGGTAACAAATAATGTTGAGTATTTTGTCCAATCAGAACCCTCTACCCATCCGGAATCAAAATTTTAAAATAACTCACTTAAAAATTAATATTTTGAAAAATCCTTTCTTAGTGAGCACCTAGATGCCAAGACAAACCTATGTATCAAATTTCATGTTTGTGGTTTGTATAGTTTTTGAGATCTGGTGATGAGTCAGTCAGTCAGTTTTTCACATTTATATATATAAGATAAGATATGTCTCTTGTTAATTTTATACACCTTTTTTGTATATTTATCTATTTATTTAATTAGACTTGTATACCGCCCTTCTCCCGAAGGACTCAGGGCAGTGTACAGATAACATAACAAAATTAACATTGAACTTTAACAATATTTGCAAAATATGGGATATGTGCTGGCTTATTAATTTTATAAATAACTCAATGTGGTGAGCATACTTAATATTCATATTTCCTACTACAGGTAGTCCTTGACATACAACAGTTCGTTCAGTGACCGTCCAAAGTTACAGCAGCACTGAAAAATGTGACGTACGACCATTTCTCACAGTTAGCACCTTTGCAGCATCCCCATAATCACGCGGTCAAAATTCAGATGCTTGGCAGCTGGTTCATATTTATGACCGTTACAGTGTCCCAAGGTAATGTGGTCCCCCTTTTGTGACCTCCTCACAAGCAAAGTCAATGGGGGAAGCCAGATCCGCTTAACCAGCCGGATTTCTAAGTTATCAACTGCAGCGATTCGCTTAACAACTGTGGCAAGAAAGGGTCATAAAATGGAGCAAAATTCACTTAACAAGCGTTTCAGTTAACAGCAGAACATTTGGGTTTGTGGTCGAAAGTCGAGGACTACCTGTATTTTCACGGCAACAACCACCCTGTGAGGTAGGTTGGACCGAGAGAGCATGACTGGGCCAAAGTCCCCCTGCCAGCTTTCACGCCTCAAGCAGGAGTACAAATCAGTCTCCTGGTTTCTTAACCACCAAACTGGCTCTTATTAGTTTTATATTCACCAGCAAATTACCGCATCCACATTAATTGGTAGAATAGAATAAGCATGCACGGCATGTATATTTATGTAATTAACGGCAATGGCCAATTGAAAAAGCATCATATGACTTAAGGAAGGCTAAGCAAGCTTTGGGGGATGGGGAAGCAGCTTGTGATTTTGAGAGGATGCCCAGAATGGCTGTTTGAGAGAATTTTCCCCTCACAATATGGATAACACCAGAAAATCTGAAGTCTCTTCACCAATTCTCTATACTATTCTCCGAATGGGCCATTTTGGGGGTGTTGCTGCAAATAAATGAGCTGAAAAGTTGAGGCACTGCAATAGGACCATTTCCTCCTTGTTTATTATGTGCGTTTTAAGGTCAGGCAGGTACCATGGGATGCTTGAAGGCCCATTTGTACTGCAAATACATTAAGGATGAAACCCCAGCTATGTTTTCTTGTGAGTAAGCCTCCCTGAAAGCAAAGGGCTCAGTTCAAGTCAAGGGTCCTTGGCGCTCTCTGAGCTTGGTCGTTTTCTTGCAGACATTTCACGACCCAAACTAGTTAACACCACCCGTGGCAGTGCTAACACAGTCCTAGCACAGATGATGTCTCCTACTTTGGATCATGGAACATCTGCAAGAAAACAAACAAGACAGCACCAAGGACCCCTCATTTCCACTCAGCTAACAAATATTCTCCTTTATTGGTATCAATCCAAGTAAGCATGTTTATTAAAAAAAATTGTTCTCCTTTGGAGAGAATGGAAATAATGCCAACTTGCATAGACTGAACCTGGGGCAATCTTTAAGAGAGAGAAAAGGACCTTTGTGGCAATGATTTAAATGACTTCCCCAGCAATCTCAGCATATCCTGGGGCTTAAAGGAAATCACCCAAAATGCAAACCTTGCTGATAATCCTCTCATTTTTATGCAGACTCTTAAATGCTGCATGCTAAGCAGGGCATAATAGGCAGAAATCTGAAAGGGAGATTCCTCAATTATATCTAAATATGAAAAGCTACAATTTATTGGACCCTGGCCCAAAATAAAGCAGCATCTAATAAGAATGCGTAGATGTGGCAATGCTGAGATCCAGATTGGAGATTATTTACAGATTCTTCTCTAAGGTTTTAAAGAAAAAATTACGCTTTCATTCTATGTAAATTTCCCCCCATTATGACTAGTTTCACAACGTGAAGATACAATAAAAGTAGATGTCTTTTAAAAATGCTTTTGAAATGTCCCAAGTACTTTGTGCACTAGATGTTTTTGTGTAAATCTTTAGAAACCTCTCTCAATTGGTTTCCACACACACACGAAATTGAAATGAAAAATCATACAAGCAAAGCAGCGGGAAGAGTGAGAAGTTCCTCCCAGTGATCCAAGGGAATTGTCATCTTTCCTTGAAGAATTTCTGCGCCTACCTTAATGCGTACATGCAGGATTTCCATATAATACATCATAACACTTTCAAAATCACACCTACTCTAGATCGTAGAAGAAAATCGGGGATTCAGGAGTATATATTCAGAGTAACTAATGATATTAAAAGGTATTGGATACACCGATGAAGCAAACTGCAACTCACAAAAGCTTATGTCTTTTAACAAAATATTTTGACCAGAAAAGGTGCTGCCAAATTCCTTCTGAAGTTTGGCTAATTAAGAAAAGCATGGCGGCCCTTCTACAATGCCTAAAAGACAACTAAGGATATATATTTATCTGCTCCTTATTTATTCTTTAACATAGGGAGTGTTCCGTGTTAAAGACCAAGTAAAGGAACTTCACTAGAAAAACTCAGGAGATTTACAAAGGGGAGAGAGCATCATAAAATTACAGCAAGGTGGAAGAAAATCTCAAAGGACGTCTAGTTCAACTACTACCAACACAGGAAACATCCTGTACCATTACTTTTTAAATAAATGTGAACAAATCTAAGGTCCATTCTATGCAAGTTTGTAGGAGTTGGACCATTAGAATAGAACTATAGATATTTGTGCTCACTAACCTATTGCAAATTGACTTGTTTATGGGACTATTATGCAAATCTATGCATTTGAATGATATCAAGTTGTAAGAAATTAGCATAAGGTGTTTTTTTTCAGATTTGTGGTAGTTTATTCCAGACAAGTCATATATCATTTTAATATTTGAATAGGATTCTTAAATCAAGGGGGAAATACCGGTTATGGCTCCTTGGGAAATGGAACAGCTACCTTCACTCTTTAAATTTCTCCTAATAAATTTGATAGGCAAACAAATAGAACTACATTATTTTCTGAGTGATTATGGTCCACTCAGAGAATTTGCCATAAGTTATAATAACTTTAGCTGAAGTTCACATGCCCAAGTCACTTAATACATTTAATGCACTTAATAATTTTTAATACACATGAATAACTATTTTACGTGAGCACTTTTGTCCAGATTTTCACTCCTAGATCTGGTAGTCCAATTGAACCCCCAGAACAGCTCAACTCCTCAAAGACGTTATTCCCTCCCACCCCACAAGCTTCTTCCTCATCTCTGCATCTCTTACTAGAGCCACAACTGCAACAGCCATCTTTCCTCCATGAATTTGGACCGATCCCAAAGCCAGCCAGAGCCGTGTCTTTTAAAGCCTGTTGAATGTAAAAAAAGGGGAAATGGTCAGATTTTTTTTCTTTCTCCAGTTGGTTTCTGCCAGCCCATCCATACATTATTTGCCAAACCTCACAGGTTCCATGGGCGTTCATGTCAGAGACTGCCCATGCAAGTCACAGAATCAGAAGGCGAAAAGGGACCTTGGAGGTGGTCTAGTCCAACCCCAATTCTGATCATTACGGTGCTCCACGTCTATGCTGCTCGCGATTTAATAGATTGAGCAGAAAGCAACATGCTTGGTTAGTATTCTATGAACTCTTGGTTGGGTTCAGTTGTGGGCGCTCCCTCGCTGGAGGTTTTTAAGAAAAGATTGGACAGCCATTTATCCGGGATGAGATGAGGACTCCCTGTAGTTTGCTTGGGGAACTTATTCAGAAGTGGTTTGCCATTGTCACCTTCCTAGGGCTGAGGGACAGGGACTGGATTTTGGGTCACTCAGCTGACTTTGTCTCCCGGTTTCTACCTGATGTCTTCACCATTACGCCAAATCGGTTCTGGTGTTGGGATTAAGGTTATCCCTTTTGGGGGGGGGGAGGTGCTGCAATCCTGGCGGGAAAGTGAATGGCAGCCAAAGGATGAATAGCTGGATTTTTAAATTGTTTTTTAAATTGTAAATATTTGCATCAGTATAAAATTTTCTGTCATTTATACATTACATTTCTTAGTCATGTAACAAATAGATACATCAAACACGCTCAACCATAAATCATTTAAAATATACCGAGTTCTTATTTGGTCTTATTTCTATCTTCCTAGTTACATTTATTCCCTTCCCCCTCTTTTCTTTTTTCCCCCTTCATTTTTCTTCCCTTCTCTCTTTCCCCTCTTCTTTCCTTCACCTTCCCCCCCACCACCACCTCTTCTTTCTCTCTTCCTTTTTTCCTTCCTCTCCTTCCTCTCCATCTCTTTTTGCTTCTCTTTCCCCTTTTACCTCTCCCTTTCTTACTTTCTCTATTTTCTCTTGCTGGAAAAGCCGCATTTTTGCAGCCACGAGGTCGTTGCGCGGATTGTGGCCCCTCAGAAAGCCTTAACGTCGGGGAAGAGCGCTCCGGCTCCCGTCCGACCCAGTCGAGGCGCTTCCCAAACGCGGCCCCTTCAAGCGGAGGTAGCGGTCAAAATACCCCCCCTCACACACACACACACACCCATATACCTCACCCCTTTGCAGTCGGGGGGCTCCGGAGAGGTTCCCCTGCTGGACTTTGGGCCTCGCTTCACTCACCTGGGACCTCGAGGGCGCCGAATCATGGAGGCGGGCTGGCTCTGCTCTCCGAGAGAGGCTTAGGGGGGAGTCCCTGTCCGTCCCGCTGGGCGAGCTGCCCCGACTCCGGGGAGCCTCATGCCGCTCTTCCCACCCAGCGCAGCCCCTGCCTGGGCTGGCAGCCAGCTCGCCGGCCAATAGCCTCGGGCGGCGGCTGGGGAAACTGGAGCCGGAGCCCTCTGGCGGTGAGCCAAGGTGGGCCCTTTGGTTTCCCACGTGCCCAACGGGGGCGGCAGGTGGAAGATCAACAGGTGCGGGATATCCCCGCCTTGTGAAAATGTACAGGTACAGGTTCGCTCTCTGCTTGCCCTCGATCACTCTCCAGGTTTTTTTAGAGGAGAGCGTCTCCATTTGCAGTGAGCTATTGAAATCTACCACGTTGATCTCCTCTGGGAATAGAAATGTGTCTGGTGGAGTTTGTCGTCCCCCCCCCCTTCATCTGTTCGCGGCTGACAAAATCCACGCGCCCTTTGCTCCTCCTGAGAAGCCAGAAAAGCATTTCCGAGGTATGTGGGTCAGGCCCCCTTTTTTGTTTACCCAGCTCTTCTGTTCCCAGCTAGTAATTTGGATTCAAAATGCTCCAAAAAAAGAAAGAACTTGGTACTTCTAAGTAGTATTGGAACGTACAAGTAACTCCAATTCGGTTGCTTCATTTCTATTAATTTCCTAGAATTAGGAAGTTTCCAAAAGGGCACCAGGAAAGCTATATTTACATACTGATTGAAAGGCTACTATAATCATTTAAGCCAGGATGCCAGCTAATCTTTGGTTGAGTGAATGGATGCAGGCTTACTGAATTAACACAATTGCACATTGGTCCAATCCAAGCACAAGCCAGCCAGTCAAATTTTAACCCAGCATGACAAGACTAGTAAATTAATTTTGCTTTCAAGCTCATGAAATTTTCCAGGTATTTTTTAAGTGCAACCCAGCATAGATCCTGTTGCACAAGGCCACCTCCCAAATATTTTTTTCTAATATGATGTACGCATTATTGCAGCCTGTGATAAATTACAAGATTAATTAATAGATTTTTCGTCTATTAACTTGGGCCTTGAATCCCACCTATTGTTCAAAGTTCACTAAATGTGTCCCACTTTTTTCCTATTTGGTATTATGATGATCTTTCAAGGCTGACCTCCAAAACCCAAATCAAAATTCGGAATATGATGCATAGGGTTTTCTGTAATATCCTGTAGAAAAAGACTATATCGCAGAAGCACCCTGTCGCATCCTTAATGGATTTTCTTGTAGTCAACAAAACTGGGCTGGAACTGATTTTTTTTTCTTTAAAAGGTAAAAGGTTTTGTGGAAAACTTAAAAGACCCTGTCCCCTTACCGTGCCTTATTTCTGGTGAGGGTGGTGGTTCTTTCATTTTGATTCAGATTAATTCACCTGTGGAGATGGTGACCAGCATAAAATCCCTTGGTGTGCAGCTAACCAGTAGGCTGGCTTGGTCACTCAACAGTGAGATACTGGTGAAGTGGGCACAGCAGTGACTGCAATTTCTGCTTCGCATGAGAAAAGCTCATCTCCCTTCCCCTGTTTTGAGAGCATCCTGTCATACAGCATTACAGTCTGGTTTGGAAGCATCCCTGCTTCAGACAGGAAGGCGGTGCAGAGTGGTGAGGATGGCCGAAACGATCATGAGCAGTCACCTCCCTCCCATCCAGGACTTAGCACAGAAGCCTTGTTTGAACAGGGTCCGTAAGATGATCTGGGACCCTACTCACTCTCTCCACAACCTGTTTTCCTTGTTACCTTCTAGGTGGAGGTTTCGTGGTATCCATAGCAGAATATCCAGGTTCAACTATAGTTTCATTCCACAAAGCATTAACCTTGTGAACACTCAGGCTTTCTCCTTCTGTTATATGTTCAAGATGGACAGCGTTTAATATTTTATTGCTATGTATATGCCAGGGCGTGGATCTATATGTATGTTGTTTATAGTATGTTTTAGGTGTGTCGTACATGTTTTACTTTGAGAGGGGGCAACTAAATTTTCTTTTTGATGTGTGCCATTGTTCTCGCAGTAAAATGACAATAACGATTATCTTAGTAGAACAGGTAACAAATGTGGATGGATGGGTGGCCGGACAAGGTTAAGGGAAGAATTCTGAAGGAAACTTCATGAAGGCCTGACTCCTCCAAAAAGCATATTTACTGCTTGGTTGTAGTGTCCCCAATCCCCGGTCCGTCTGCGGCCTGCCAGCAACCGGTCCACGCAAACAAGCCAAGCTCCATTGGCCAGATGCAAGCAGCACACGAAACCACACACCCTCCGTTCTGTGGAAAAACCTTTCTCCATGGAACTGGTCCCTGGTGCCCGGGACAGGAGTCCTCATAGCTTGGATAAATTGTTGTCCACTCTTTTCTTGAGACGTCAGGCAACAGTGCACTCTCACATGTGCTTCCAAGTGATGCTTCAATCCATTTTAAATTGCAGCCATCTCCTGCACCCAAGCACTCTCTGGCACCATTCGTACAACTTTTTGCAATGCTGTTTGCCCAGCAGGTGCCCACAGATCCTGCTTCATTTCTGAAGTGAGTTGTAACAGTGGAAAATGCATTTAAAGGTAACATCACAACAATCTTAGTAATGCCGAAGTTCTTGTACAAATGATACATCATTTCCTCAAATCAGCTCTTTATAGTTATGACATCACATTTCATTGTGGAGCTATAATGACTGAAACACCCGTCATTACTTTATAGATCCACAATGGAATGTCATGTCACAGCCATAAAGAGCTGCTTGTGGCCTTGTTCTATTAAATATGGCTGCATCTGCCTAGGGCATTCGTGTAATTTTTGAACTCTGATGTCAGGTTTGTGTTGAGAAACTTAACAACTTTACTTCAGGAACTGGAAGGGTTGATCTGCAAGAGAGCCTCAGGCCACAAAGACATGAGGCTGGAATGGCAGTATAATCCTTCTACTGGCAAAGTGGAACCGCCCAAAAAATATGGCAGAGACACCCTCCATCTTGATTTAGAAAATAAGCCAGCCAGCTTTGGCTGGCAGAGCACAGAAAATGGTTGATCCCACAAGACATGTCTATTAGAATCTGAACTCAGCACCCTTCTTAGAGCTGGCCTCAAAATTGGCTGGGAGGGAAATCATACATCTGCGGGAAGGGCCAAAAAAGCCAAGATGGTGGCCATGACCCATACAATCCAAGCCCCACCCCTTTTGCATGTTAAAAACGGCATGGGGCTCTAATCACATGGTTGTGGCCACCATTCAACCCTCCACATCAGGGCTGACCAATCGGAAGCAGCAGTTCATTTAATTCAGTATTTTCTCAAGCTCAGCCATTTTAAGATGTGTGAACTTCAACTCCCAGAATACCCCCAACAAGCATTGCTGGCTGGGGTATTCTGGGAGTTGAAGTCCACGTTTCTTAAAATGGCTAAGGTTGGGAAACACCGCTTTAACTGGTTAAAATTATCAGCGGGTAACTGCTTTGTAATCGATATAGAGCTGCATGTAAGCCTAACGTATAAATAAAAGTATAAAATGTATAAAAAAAGACTTCCCACTGAAAAAAACAAACCAGGGGGAAACACAAAATTTGTCCAGCCTGCTTCAGTTACTTGCCAACTGCAACCCCACCATTCCTGCCATCAGGTTTGTCCCTGCTCCCTTATCAACATTATTTAAATGGGTTCCCCTTATCCTTGTAACCTGCAGATAAATCTAAAATGGCATCTACTAGCAGGGCTTGGACTGTGTGGCTGGGATTTCAGTACAGGTAGTCCTCAACTTGCTAAGCTAAGCAAGGCAGTTGAGTTTTGCTCCACTTTACCTTTTTTTTGCTGCCGTTAAGCGATTCACTGCAGTCATTGAGCAAATCATGTGGTCATGAAACAAACCTGGCTTCACCCATTGACTTTTCTCAGTTGGAAGCCCGCTGGGAAGGTTATAAATGGTAATCACGCAACCCCAGGACAGGACAGCTGTCAGAAATACACACCAGTTTCCAAGAGGGTGGATTTTGAACAGGTGACTAAGGCGGAGGGGATGTTGCCATGGTCATAAGTCATTTTTTTCCCAGAGATGTTCTAACTTTGGTCACTAAAACAAAATGGTTATAAGTCAAGGATCCATAGCAGATCCATAGCGCCCTCAGTGAGGCAGAGGAGACAGGATAGCAAAGAAAATGGAAGGGGTTTTTAAGAGTCAAGAAGGATTGCGCTACGGACAGAAGCTAGCTCCAGAGTTTTTATCTGCAGGATAATTTTCCAAGGCAAAATGGAAAGAGGACCACCCAAAATGTTATCCTTCCCCAGCATGGTATCCTTCGGATGCAATTTCCAAACAGAAACCTCAACTCAAAGGGCTAATGAAGTTAAACACCCCCAGAAACAGGGTGAGATTCCTCTTGGCTTTTAACAGCATGGGTTGTGCTCCCTAGCCAATTCTTAACTCCAAACAGATAAAATCCCAATCTAGGCGCCCTACGATAATATGAATCCCACATCTCCTCCATACAAACACAATTCAACTCTAGGTTGCAAAGAAAATCAGCATCTTATTTCCGCCCAATCCTTGACATGACACTCATGTCAGTACGAGACTTGTGCTGGCTGATGGGTACTGGGAGTTGAATCCTAAAGAAAACTCAGTATAAACCTCCCTTGGTTGGGGTCAGAAAGACAAAAGAGCGGTGTTTGTCAACCTTGGCAATTTTTAAGAAGCGTGGACTTCAACTCCCAGAATTCCTCAGCCAGTGGGAATTCTAATCCACCCATCTTAAAATTGAGAATGCTGCAATTCGGTATGGCTCTCTCAATTCCTCCATTATTTCAACTAGAAATGCAGCTGCTTCTGGATTGCCAGTGAAAACCAATTACCGTATTTTTCGCACCATAAGGCGCTCCGGACCATAATGCGCGGGCCGCTGGGAATGCGCCAATTCAGCCTGCAGAGCGATCCTTTGGCTTTGGAGCGTCCCGCGGAGCGATCTCCGTGCACC
>JANHFO010002939.1:10519-23023 GCA_032468095.1 Pareas carinatus | reverse complement strand
CATAGGGAGATGGACTTGTGATGCCACCCAGCCCCTATCACAAGACCCATCACAAGTCCATCGCCCTATGCGACCTACCCCTGACCCCTCACAAATTCCATGGGTAAAGTGTTTGCCAGGATTGGACGGGACCTGGTTTTGTGTGCTGCCTGCATCCGGCCAATGGGGCATGGCTTGTTTGCACAGCCCGGGTGCTGGCATGCCCGTGGCCCAGTGCCAGCCCATGAGCCGGGGGTTGCGGACCCCTGGACGCGAAGACCTCCAAAGCCCCAACTCTATTATTCTGTGTTATAGGGTCTCCTGATTAAAATAGGAGATCAAAAAACTATTGAAATTGTTGCAATAAAACTTAAAAACAGAAAGTACAAACAGAAAACCCGGGAGAATGCGATCAAAATCTTAGACACAATACAGCCGTTTCGTGGACTCGGTGTTTCCACGGGAAACCCCAGGGTCACTGGCAAAACTAGGTTGTAAGGGCCTTCTGGGAGGCCAGTAGTGTCAGGGCCACTCTCGTCTTGAGGAGGGATGCTGTTTCAAAGGGTGGGTGCCACACTAGAAAAGGGCCATCTTTTGGGTCCCATCAGATGAGTAGACAGAACCTATAACCGTGCTGGCGTACCTGTGGCACGCCTACCAGAGGCAGCCCTCAGAGTCCTCTCTCTGGGCATGCGTGCCTTTGCCAGAGTTCTTACTAGAGCCCAGTGGCACAGGCAGAAGCCCCACAACCCAGCTCAGCCGTGCAAAAGCACCTAACAGCAAAAACTGTGCCAATCCAGCCTGCGGTGAGCTCTGGTAGGTTGCAGGCGCGCCGCGGAGGAGCGCTGCTGGCCGCTGGGGGTCACGGGGGGTCACCGACAGTCACAGGAGGGGTCACGAGTGAGTCATTGATGGCCATGGGGGTTGCAGTGGGGCACGGGGGCACCGAGAGGCACAGGGGGGAAGGGCGCCCATGGTCACATGGGCGTGAGTGGCTGTCCTGGGACTTGGCGATAAACAAGTGGCTTTTGGCTTGCAATGTGGGCACTTGAACTCTAAAACGTTCGCCATCACTGACCTATAACATATGCCAGATGGGTATGTGTGGCCAGTGAGGGGCGCTTCTTCAGATAACTCGGCTCCCATGCTGTGTAGGATATTAAAGATCCCCAGCATCTTGTATTGAACTGGGAAGCAAACCAGTTGCCAGCGCAACTTGCTTTCAACTTTTTAAAAGTTGCCTTCAATTTCAGAAAGCTTTTATGGGGGAGTCAAATTTCTAAGAATAGCTAGAAAGTGGATTTTAAGTGAAGGACCCTCATAAATTAATCCTGACTCCTGGGGTCATTTTCTTGGCTACAGTCTATAAAGAGACTTGCCGTTACATTCTCCCTGATGGTTTTCCCATCTTCTCAGTCTGGTCTACAGCTCTGACATATCCTGGTTTCCCATCCACGCTTGACCTTAGCCAGGCTCTGCTTAGCTTAAGATTAGCCAGGATTGTCCAGGTGGTGCAATTTGCAGTAGATATATGTATCCAGTCATGTAACAGAAGACATTTTTTTATTTGGACTTTTTGGCTAAAAAATGTTAGGTGCCTGCTTGCTGGTTTCACTACAGATGTCTACATCTGCTCCTGTTAAGATCTTCAAGGTCCCTTCCAATTTTTGTTATTCTGTTTTTGTTCATTTGTTCATTCTTTTATTCAATTTTTATGGCCACCCATCTCAACAAGTAATTCTGGGTATTGAACCAAATAAAAAGTAAAGGAAAATTACAACAACACAAATATTGATGTACGTAATGGCCAAGAATAGATCATACACCACAGAGACAATCCTTGGTTAGCAACTGCATTTGGGACTGACAATTTGGTCATTAAGTAAAGCAGCTGCTAAGTGAACTCTGGGTTTGACTCTGCCTATGATCTTATTTCAGTTTTCCTTTGTTTTACAGAACTGCAAAGGTCATAAATGCAAAGAGAGGCCACAAAGTTGCTTTTTCATCACTTTTGTAACTGCAAACAGTTGCTGTACAGGACAGTCACTAAATAAACCAGTAATGTATGGAGCCCTTTTGTGCTTCTTGTGCTTTAGAATGTTTAATTATAATTTTCACCAACTATTTGAATTTCTCACAAATTTATATACTGCCAATTTCTGATGGACTCAAGGTAGTTTACCAAACCAAAAAGTACATATAATAAAACAGGTACATATGACAATCTATCTCAAAGACAGCTTGCGTAGACTGAAACACTTGATGAAATAGCCAAAAACTCAAGAGCATTCCGTATGTTAGGAAGTAATATGTGCTATATAGCATGAGGGTGAGAAGGCCTATCACAGATGTGGGATCTTGTTTGGCAATGTCATCTTATTTCTAAACTTACCATTTACAAGATGCTTTGGGTATTTTAAAAATATGGATGATTGCGTAATGGAGAAATGAACAAAGTAGGGCATGAAAAATTAGAAGTGGCAGAATCGCGTGATCTCTTAGAAAGTTTCCAGTGGGTGTGGAGTAGTTGATGTCACAGTCTAACAAAATGACATCATTGCTTTATGATCTTGCTGGGCTACTATAGAACTGATGAAATAAAGGGACCATCCTATAAGAACCAAGTGCTTTGTTATAAGGCAGAAATGGCCTACTGTTAGAACGGATGAGGTTAGTGTAAAGTTAAAGGAGAATCTAAGGAAAATCGATCAATGTAAAGTATCAAACGCAAAAGATCACCAACCAGACCGGGCTAGCTGGCAAGTGAGATGTCTCGTGTTATTCCAGTCCAAGTAGTTTTTGATCCATATCAAAGCCCATATTCCCATCGTGATAATGAACCTCCAAGGACACTTTCGCCTCAGCGGGAATGGACCGTTAGTCCACAGTCCCGTCGAAGGAGCAGCCCTCCAGTGGCACCTACCTCTCCGCCAAGAAGTGAGATGTCTAGAACTACTTCATCCCCGAGAGGAAGTGACATCAACCGGAGCTCCTCTCCCCACAGAGGAAGTGAAGCTTCCCAGGGCACATTGCCCCAAAATGTTTATCCTCAAAAAGGAAGGGCGAATGAGGCTCCCCGAAGTTCTTGTCCCCCAGGTTCCTCCTCACGAAGAGGGAACGAGGTGGTGCAGGGTACTGCTAATTTTCAGAAAGGTGGTGAGGCTCCCCAGAGAGTGTCTTCTCCAAAAGAATTGATCCCCTCTTTTTCAAGCCCTTCTTCACGGAGAGAGATTGATTTTTCTCAGATTTCCTCATTTCAGCAACCAAATGACCCAGCACAGAAGATTCCTCTTCAGAGAGGAAACAATACCACCAGGAGTGCCTCACCCTACAAAGGGACGGAAGTCCCATCAAAAGTCTCACCCCGACGAGGAAGTGAGTTCTCTCAGAGTGCTTCCTCAAGGCGAGGGACCCAGAATCCTTCACTCCAAAGAGAAACCAACCCTCCACAAAAAGGAAGACCAGCAGCCCGAACCATATCTCCTCAAACTGTCCTGGACTCTCACAGAAAATACTCCATCCAACCTGGGCAGATTAAAATGACAGCTAGTCGTATGCTTATAGCAATGAAGCAGAACTTGAATTCACAAAGAGATGAGATGTGCCAGAAACTCCGATCTGCACCGACTGCAGAGAAATCTGAAATGGAGCATAAATATATGCCTTTCATCCCAGGGTGGGACGACTCCTTTCTACCAATCAGCCAATTTTTTGAAAGACCTAGTAAAAGCCTAAAGGATGCATGGACTCAAACATCCAAGATTACTTCTCACTTAGTGAATGAACCGGGACAACAAGGTGCATCCCAAACCCCAAAGAAATTAACTCGTAAACATGTTCCCAGTCCAAAAGATAAATGTATTCAAACCGAAATGGTTTACCGGGACACCTTTTCAAAAAAGGAGACTCCTCAATTAGAGATGTGGACTAGAACAACCCAGGCACCTGTTCCAGGAGCAGAACCTAGGTCCAAAGTGTCCCCGGTGCCAGCTGTTGTTGTATCTTCTTATCATTCGGAAATTAAATCAAATTATAAGGCTGGTCTCCATTCAGATCGTAAATCAGATTATATGAGGCAACCCCATCAAGAAATGGACACAGTCCACAATCGTTCTGTCTCTCCAAGGTCTGAGTTACGTCATCAAGCTTTTCTCTCCACAGAGGTTGAGAAGAGACAGAACAGTCTCCCAACATGGACTGAACCGCTTTACCGGCATGTTGTACCTACAGAGCTTGATGTGAGGAGGAACCTCCAAACAAAACACGGATTGACCCAGGAAACCACAAGGCCTATTGTCCATCCAGAGACTGAGTCTGAGTATCGTTGTCAGCTCCACCAAAAGACGGACCCAGTGGCTTTCAAGCCTGTTCTTACTCCTGGAGCTGAGCCACGTCCCTGGATCCCAGTTTCCACCTCAAATGCTGACATCAAAGAACACTATCCTATTCACAAAGGCTCCCTACGACAAAACAAAGAAGTGGGAAAACACAAGGAGAAGAAAGCAGTCTCTCTCTCAATCTACCAGGATTCCTTGCGGTCTGACTCTCTCCCAAGTGACCAAATCTCACTCCTCAGTAAACCTGCTTTCCATCCAGAGAGTGAATCGGAGTATAGGTGTATGCTGCACCAACAACTGGAAGGAGCCCAGAAGCAATGCTTTGCACAAGGAGCTGGGCTCCTGCCTCAGAGGGACCTGCTCACCAGGAGGCCTGAAACCACACCCAAGGCCACACCTGCCTTTCACCCAGGGAATCTTGACACCACTTGGGTGGATGCAGTGAATATTGACAAAGAATCTTATTTAGACAAAAAACCCACTTTGAAGTGCTCTCTTCAGTCCAATGCAGAAACAAACCTCGGAGCTTTGCCACACAGAGAAATTGCAAGGACCTGTGAAATCCTACCTCCACGGTGTCTAGAGAAGTTTGGACCCCAGTCACCTTGGTGGTCTTTACTTCAAGCAGACACTAGCCGCCTGTTTCCAGAGTCGAAGAAGCGCACCAGTCTACCAGCGCCAGACTGGATGGAGCCATACAGAAGCTTCTCAGTTCCAGAACCTAGGGAGAATTGCACTGTTCACCTAGCTCCAGACTGGCGAGAGATACACTTCGGTTTGCCAGCTCAAGAACATTTCTTGGACAAGTCAACTGTGGAGTCAGAGGCAGTTTTGGATTTCCCATCTGGCGGTGTTACAGTCCCAAGGAAAAAGCAGGCAATAGCGACCGTGCGCTCAGAAAAACCAGCTACTTCCTTGGGTTCCCAGCTTGGAGGCCAAGGACCAGAACGTGCAATCTACCACAGCGAGGCTGACGACCTCCTCAAGTTACAAAAAGGAAAGTCAGTTGCCAGGTTTAGTGCTTTCTTTGTGGGTAAGTTATCTAAGTTTAAACTATGCTTACCTCCTGTTCCAGAGGCGGCAGAAAATCTTGCTGCTTTCCATAGTAGGCTTTTATTGTTCATTTGCGATGAGTCTATGCTGCAGTTCTACTCCTATAGCTTTAACGTGCGACATTATATTGGTAATTTCCTTGGTTACAGTGACTGCTCAGTCCGCCTTAACCACCATGTGGAAATCCTCTTCAGTTGGCATGCAGAACTCTTTGGATATCTTTGTGTTGCAATATTAATTTATTTTTTTCATTCTGATTGTACCATCCGTCAACTGAGCTTTTTCATTCCTTGAAACTGGGGGCTGACCAGTCAACCATGTGAATATCTAGACCACTAGGTGGTAGCAAAGAAGGTTTTTGTGTCCCGTGCCTGCCATCTAGTGGTTATCCATGTTTGTGCAGCTGTCGAAGAGCCGGGTTTTGAGAAAGGGGCTTGGCTGTGGGGAGGAGTGTGAGAGCTATAAAGTACCCGAAGGACAAAAAGTGAGGAGTAGGAAGGAGGAGCTACTATGTGCATAGTTGAGAGGTGGGAAAACAGGTCAAAGACCAAATAAACAGGGCGCCATCGATGGGTTAACGAGTGTCACACATTTCTGGATACGGAGGATGGCATTTCAGGCTATCTTCCCTGTGTGTATGAATATATCCTAAACTGCCCGTGTGCAGGATCTGGAGGTGGGATATGAGGAGAGGCACCACTACAGGATCCCTGGGTGTCAGGAGCAAAGAACCAAGGGTTAGAAGAAATCCTGGTTAGTTCTGAGCTGGGTTTCAAAGAGCAAAGGGCAACTCCTTGAAGCAGAGGTAGAGTTTATTCAACATCAAAACAGACAGCTTAGCAATCGAAGGCAGCCATGAGTTAAAGGAAAAGTTGGCTACATTTTTTTTAGAAAAAGACTGCCCACTCCACAGAGTGTAACTGGACCTGTTAGGGAGGAATGGTGGCTTCTCACTCTGTGAAGTTTTGATGACAAAACTCTTTGCCCTTTGTGAGACCGGGGGTTGCCTTTGAGCGATGAGTTTAGAATTGGGGGAAACCCATTGTGGGTATAAAGGATGTTGATATCTTGAGGGGATTCTCCTTGGTTGCAATTGAATTGCTGGTATTTACCAATTTCTTAGCAAAAGACGGGCTTAGTCGTGTTTCAGCCTAGATCAGTGATGGCGAATCTGCGGCACGCGTGCCAGAGGCGGCACTGAGAGCCCTCTCCGTGGGCATGCGCACTGTCGCCCCAGCACAGATTTTTTTACTAGAAAGCCAGAGGGATGTGAGGCTCTCCTCTCCTTCTCCACACGCACCTGAGGACATTTCTGACATCACCCGCCCCTCTGCCCAGCAGCCCAATGGGAGCGCTTCCTCCCTCCCCTGACTGAGCTAAGGCGGATAGCTCAAATGTGGCACGGAGTCTGCGGTGAAGGTGAGAGAGGAGAGACTATGGGTTGAAGTGGGGCATAGCTCACAGTGTGCTGCAGAAGCATGGGGGACGGACCTATTGCTGTGTTGGCATTTTTCGATAAATAAGTGTCTTTTGGGTTGCAGTTTGGGCACTGAGTCTCTAAAAGGTTCGCCATCATTAGCCTAGGTATCAAAATCTGAGGTTCACTGTCAGGTCAGGGCTAGTAGAGTGGCATGGACGGCAAGGGTGGCATGGAGATTTTCTTTCTCACCCAAGAACGATCCGAGGAGTTCCTTTACAGGGGATTCTGTACTGTTGCATACCTATAGAATCATGCCAGACTAAGGCACAAATCTGCGTAACTATTAGATATACCCTGTGAAAGGTCAGGGAGGCTCTGTCGTCATTTTCTTCTTGCCAAGGATTCCACTCTGAGCTGCCTCTTTGCTCCTTGGGAAGGACCCCCTGGTGCGCTATATTCCACCACACTGGACTGCTTGCTTGTGGGTGGATAATGAGAGACGGGCAGCTGCCTGTGGAGTTCTCTCTCTAGAAATACGAGGGCAATTCGGAAATAAACCTGAGTTTGTGCACGTGCGAGAAATAGGCAGGGATAGCGACGCCCGTCCTATGGCGGTAGTTCAGTAGGCAGTGACACCCTCTTTCCACTTATAAAATGATATTTTATATATTTCAAATTTTAGATCCAGCTATAGATTGGCTTTATATTCCGGTTTTTAAATTTTCAGCCACATTAATTGTATTTTTAAATTATTTTTAAATCGTTGTATGTTTGTACTGTTTTTAAATGGCTGTACACCGCCCTGGGTCCCTTCGGGGAGAAGTGCAGTATAAAAGTATGAAATAAAGTAAAGTATATGCATGTGCGAGAGATAGGCGGGGAGAGCACCGCCTGCCCTATGGCACCTAGTTCAGTAGGCAGTGAGGAGTGGAAGGAGGTGGTGTTGCAGCTGACTCGTTCGCTAGATCAATTGAAAATGAACGCTGCCATAGAAAATCCCGCCAAATGTGAAGTATGTGCCGTAATATGAATTCTGTGTGCGGAAAAACTTTCGGCAGCTGTGATTCATCATGAACTGATACACCCAAGAACTTTTGGAGCAGTTCCGTTGGGGGGGGTGCTTTTGGCCATCTCTCTTATAGTCCAGATTTGGCACCGAGCGACTCCCACCTCTTCTGGCTTTATTCCCAGAAGGGGGATTTCTTTGCAGAAGGAATTTCAAACCTTGTAAGACGTTAGGACAAGCGCCTCCATTTGAATGTCCAAAAGTAATGTAAGGTTGTAGTTTTCTAATGTGCATAATAAAAGTTCTGTGCCTGCGAGTGTCTGTCACTGATAACCAAACGGAGCTCTTTTTCTGAATTGCCCTCGTAGTTAACGAGTTGTCCTCATGTCAGGAGAAGGAGGCTCCATAGATTTGTCCTCACCTTGGCTGTAGACCCCTGTTCAGCACCACTCTGTTTGGTTCAATATCAGTCCGCCATCCAGCTGACCTCTCTCCCCCAAGGCCATTCCTGCTGTCTAACTTGCTCTGGTCTTTTGAAGAAAAAAAGAAAAGAAGCAAAGCTGTTTTTCTGATTGTTTCTCTAGCAGTTCTGGCTTGTGGACAGTAGGTGGCAGCCCGATAGCATCTTTGCAAGGACGGTGGCTCAGCGGAAGGCAGAGGCATATACTTTTCATCAAACCAGATCCTGACTGCCTCCAAGTATAATTAAGGAAATGAGCCATTTGTGAGGGAGGGGCAGCGGGAAGTGGGCCTGGCAGAGCCCATAAAAAGAAGAACCTTGTGCAGGCCTTTCAGGGCTTGCAGTGATTGGTGCTTTTTATTTGGGCAGTGAATCAATTTTTTTAAAAAAAAACATAATCCAAAATTATTTCAGTATTTTGAATTTCCTAACTCACCTGCTGCTATTTCATGGGTACAAACGGTGGAGGGAAATACGTCAGAAACGCAACTGCCTGCCCGCCTGATTGAATGAATGAAATCTTAAAGGGCGAGCTGATATGTCCTTGTTCTCACAGGAAGATGCTGACTGTGCTACCGAAGAATTCGGTGATAGCCCACCAAAGGAATGTGTGGGTGATTTAGACACAGGCGAAAAAGTTGCATTTCTAGTTGTGATCATTAAATGGCACTCCTGGTTTAGGGACAGTCATCTCGCTCATCTTGTCTTGATATCGAAAAAGTTAAACCTTGTTAGTATTTGCACATACCACTGCTGGTAGTCCTCAACTTACAAACACAACTAAAGCCAAAGTTTCTGTTGCTCTGGCGTTTGCCTCATTTTATGACCTTTCTTGCCACAGCTGTTAAATGAATCACTGCAGTTGTTGTTTAAGTCAGAGGTCTCCAACCTTGGTCCCTTGAAGGCTTGTGGACTTCAACTCCCAGAATTCCTCAACTAGCTATGCTGGGAGTTGAAGTCCACAAGCCTTAAAGGGACCAAGCTAGGAGACCTGCTGTAAAGGACTTAGGGCCCTAAAGCACTGTCTAAGTGCTATTGCTATTGTACAGATGTGCTTTATTTACATGCCTCAGTTAGCCACCAGAGTCGATGGATCTTCTTCTCTGATTCATCCAGAATCCAGGACTCTTTCCATGTTCCATGATTGTATTCCATGTGATTGTGTTTCCATGTGATTTTATTCATGATTAAGATTGCAATTTGTCGATTGCAGCTTATATGTACATGACAAGATGAATGTACTTTATGATTATGAACATACCTTATGGTTATAATCACAGTTTTTATCTTGTGATTGCAATCACAGTTTGTTTATTGTATGTATATAGGTATAGAGCATGTACACCGCAAATTCCTTGTGTAGCCAGACGCATTTGGCCAATAAATTCTGATTCTGATGTCTCCACTAGTACCTAACCGTAGCACAAACAAGTTTTGACAGCATCTCTTTCTCTCTCTTTTTTTTATTCCTTCTTATTATGTTATGTTCCTCCAACCCATGAATAGTAAGCTTTAAGTCATCCTTTAACTGTACTGGTATTAAAAGACTATTTTCCTTCTAATTTTAAGTATTTAAGGACAGTCTCAAGATATGGAAAATCTGTCAGCCTTTACTTTTCTAACCTGGTTGTTCATCGCCCTGGATCCTGTTGGAGAAGGGCGGTATAAAAATTCAAATAAATAAATAAAATAGAACAGGGATCAGCCATGGGGCTGGCACATCTCATGCTGGCATCATTTCTGCTTCAAGAATGGCTCGAGAGCACTTCAGCTCAGCGATGAGAAAGACCATATCACTCATTAATGATTTAAAATGCAGCTTCAAAACCTGACCTGGATTTGTTTTTTTGTTTTTGTTTTTGCTGCCCACAGCAAACAATTGAGTTTGGGGAGAAGATTCTAAGGGCCTCACCTCCCCCAAATCAAAAGAACTATAGTTCCTGGCTTGGCCACTTTGGAGTAACTAGCTGTTGACAAATTGTGCAAAGTCCAGCATATGAGCTGATGGAAAGCGTACGCCCCTGATTTACAAGTTTGAGACTGTAAGTGTGCAACTTCTACAAGGGCAATTTGGAAAAGAACCTTGGCTTGGTTGTCGGTGGCGGACACTCGCAGATACAGAGCTTTTGTTGTGCACATTGGGAAACTACAGCATGGCATAGCTTTTTGACGTGGTCACCATTCAGGCTGAGGCACTTGTCATGGTGTCTTGCGGGGTTTGAAATTCCTTCTGCGGGGGTGTGTGTGTCTCCCGCCTGGGAGTGAAGCCGGGAGGTCTTGGGTGCGTCGGTTTGTGGTGAATCGCGAATTGCTGCGCTCACTTCACATTTGGCGGGATTTTCTGTGGCAGTGAGAAAATGCGTGCAGTAATGCGATTTCTGTGTGTGAAAAAACTTTTGGCAGCTGCGATTCGTCGCAATGTGACACATCCAGGAACATTGTTTTGTTCCCAGGCGGGAGACACACACACACACACACACACACCGCAGAAGGAATTTAAAACCCTGCAAGACTCTACAGGTGCCTCAACCTGAAGAGAGATCACATCAAAAGGCAATGCAATGCTGTAGTTTTCCAATGTGCACGACAAAAGCTCTGTATCTGCGAGTGTCCGTCACCGACAACAAACAGAGATTTTTTTCCGAATTGCCCTTGTACAGTTGAACACTCCTTCATCAGATTAGGCAAAACCTCAGCAGATTCATTTGTGCAACATGCTAAACCTGTTTAGTATCACTTTGATTCTTCTTTTTTTTTACCTTGTGTGTCGTGCAAACCTAGTACGTTTGGTTAATTCAGTTGCTCGAGAGAAGTTTTGTGAAACCAAAACCAATATTTATAAGTGGAAATCTTCTACTCTATGACAAAGGCAGGTAGGCACAATCACAAAAATGCACTTCTTACAAACATTTAAATGCGCAACCTTTTGAGCTAAGTGGCAAACATTTTCTTGGTGGAGACTATGAGCAGATCCATATGCACAGTTAATGGAAAATACTCAAAAACATTTCAGCTCCAAAGCAGATCTTCATTTGTGTGTAATTGGAGCTCTTCATTCAAAACGAAGCCTGCAGTGAGACCCAGATGGGTAGAGTAAAGGGTGCATCAGGATTGGCAACATTTCGGGATCCTTTTAACCTAAAGGACTGTCTGAACCAATACAAGTCTGCCCAGGCTTACAACCAGCCAGGGAAGTGCTCTAAAACTGTAGCACTTTAACTCTATAAATAAATTATACTGGACTCAAAATACCAGGAATACACTCTTTTGGGAGTGGTCCCATACTTACCGAACCCTTTCCTCCCAAAATATGACGGTTCTGTCACTGGAAATAATTAAGGAGCTACTATCATTTTAATCAACTTCTTATCCGTTGCTATTAGTATTTTAAGGATTATAAGGTGACTTGAATTCAGGATTATGCAGCCCGAAGTCCTCCAATGTTAAAGGGAGCCCCTCAAAACCTTGAGTCCAGCCCCTTGGCCTCTTAAAACAGTGGCCCTCAACCTTTTTGGGCACCAGGGACCGGTTGCATGCAGAAAGGTTTTTCCATGGACCAGAGGTGTGTGTGTGGTTTTGTGTACTGCCTCTGCATCCCATGAATGGGGCTTGGCTCGTTTGAACGGCCCAGTTGCTGGCATGTCATGGACCAGGGGGTTGGGGACCTCTGTCTCAAAACATAATTTTAATGTGACTGAAAATACTCTGATATTATGGTTGGTTTCCCAGTTAGCCAGATGTTTAGACTGGCTTTGGGATTTTTGACCACTTATCGAGTCCTTCCCAGGACCTGAGAAAGGCAGACACAGCGTGTTGTTTGATGGAGAGTTAAAAGTACCATCACAGGGTGTAACCTCTTCCAAGTAAAGCTGCCTTTTGCAATTGATTGATGGTGATTTTGTCAATGCTGATGGTGTTCAAGTGGTACTCTAGAAGTTTTGGGATTGCATCCAACAGGCCTATTATCATTGGTCTCAGCTTTCCTTTCTTTTGCCACAGTTGTTATACTTCGATTTGCAGATCTTAATACTATGTGATTTTCTTCAGGTTTTTTTTTTGTCTTCTGTTCTACTGTCTCCAAGTATTGCAATGTCCACTATCCAGACTTTTTTTTTGTCTTTCTTATCAACAATAGTTAAGTCTAGGATGTTGTGCGCCAGATGCTTGTGTCTTTGAATTCTGAAGTCCCAGAGCACTTTAGTTATGTTGTTTTCTATCACCAGTTCTTTCTTGCAGGCAAAGGTATTTC
>JANHFO010002938.1:133449-144939 GCA_032468095.1 Pareas carinatus | reverse complement strand
ACCGACCAACCATTACCATTAAAGACTTCAAGCAGAGTGTGTCTCCGCTTCGTTCTTGGGAACCCACTATACAACACATAGCAATGGGTTTCATAAACCCCCTTAGTTCCTTTTTAACTATGGATATCTAATTCCTAATCTTTCCCAGCAGCCCTTCATCACTTTCACTGCATTTTCTAAAGGCCACCCATTTGATCAACATCTGTCTACTTTTATAATTTGTATAATTTATATAAAAGCACACAAAGAATCAGCCAGGACTGTTTTTGTTTAAGCTATAAATCAGGTTTGCTGGTTTACAGAGAACTAATAGAATTATATTCCTGCTTTATTTTTGACTACTTATTATGTACATCTTGGAAAAGGGGAAACTTTCTATTTTTCATCTGCCGATAAATTCAAGAAGCTGTTCAAAAACAGACAGCGATATATCGGAAAATTGTTCCAGAGCCCTTCATATATGTTTTGTTACTGGCTATTCTAGCTGGGATTTATGGGAATTGTAGTCAAAATTTCTGGAACATTGACCTTCTCTAAACACATGGATCATCCTTAGACATTGAGCTTATATTCAGTCTAGTGTCTGTTTGTCTGCCTGCCTGCCTGCCTACCCATGTATCCCAGGCCTATATATGCATGCATGGTGGCAGTAAAGTTACTTTATTTAATTTATTCAATTTATTCAATATAGAATATAGCCAAAGCTCTCTGGGTGATTTATGATAAACACACCAAGAAGAAAAAAAGGAAAAAAGAAGGAATAATACAATTTGAATTAAAGCATATTTAATAAATCAATTTTTTTAAAAAAACAAAATAAACGGACTGTATAAGTTAGGGAGCAGCAATTCATTTAAAATAATATGAATTAAAATGTGGCTAAAATACAATGAAATACCATGAGAAAACAAAAAAAAATTTTTTAATGGGTGCCAGAATGGTACGAATGTTGGTGCCAGTCAAGCTTCTCTAGGGAGAGCCATCCAAAAATGGGGTGACATCATCAAAAAGAGCTCCCTCCCTTGTAGAGAACTTCCCTCCTTGGGAGAAGAGCTGGCAGAGGGCCTCATTAAATGATCTACAGGAATGAGGTGTTCCTTCAAGGTAAGGTGGTCCTATAACCTTGAGGACTTTAAAAGTCAAAAACAGCTCTCTGAATTAGGCCTAGAAATGGATGCCATCTTTGAGAATGGTGGTCCTGGCACACTGGCCAGTCCCAATAAGCAGACTGCCTGATGGACGATCTACTAAAACAAAGCAAGGCTATGATGTGGGCTTGAAAGAAAATCAGGATGCCTTTGATTGTGAAGTCTGCCTGGCAAGTACAACGAATGCTTATTCACAAGGAATATGCACGTGTAAAGCTTGTAACAATTCCAGGTGGTTGGAAAGCTGATAAAAAGTAACAAAGAGTTAGACATCCTGCTTACCTCAGTTAGACGTTAGGACTAGAGATGGCCTGGACAAATTGAATGTGTATTGGATAACTCCTGGAGCATCTATTAGCCAAGCCTTAGGAATAGGGATGGCTAGAGATCAATAAGACAACTGTTAGATCATTACTAAATTGTTAATTAGATGAGATTTCTTATATGTGCCGCCTTCTACTTTAGTGAAAATGTATAAAGCTTTCTTGATTCTATTGTTCAGGGTTCCTAGGCATTTTGGCCAGGACCCCTTTTCTAGAAGCACTTCAATCAAAGGAAACAAAACCGCCACCTCGTGTTTGGCGTGTTCTTCGTCAGCTTTGACACCATAGTCAGGCCCTAATTGGGTACAACATCCTGCTCTATTTTGAATGAAGTGAAGCTGCCCAAGGAACAGTTATCCATGGCTGACTGGGGAATTCTGGGAGTTGAAGTCCACAAGTCTTAAAGTTGCCAAGGTTGAATATCCGTGTTCTAGGCCTCGGCAGTCTGATTTCATTTCCATTCAAGCTCATTTCCCTCACACAAATGCCCTTATCCCAAAATTCCCTCATCTATTGGCGCAACCAACGCATGCTCACATTAGATTCTTCGGCTCTGCCTGCTTAGCCACTCCTGCCTTGAAACAATAAGCATTTCTGAGAATGCTAACCATGACAGTCCCACGTGCCCGTCTGCCACCGAACTTGATTTATTCCCATTCCTTTTTCGGATTAGCTTGATAAACCAGCTTGGAAACATCACAAACATCTGAAAGCCTTTCAAATATCAATTGCTGTGGGGTACGTGCAAACACTTGGAACTGTTAGGGACTGAAGAGGAGCCCCATCAGTCACGGGGGGGGGGAGTATCCTGCAAAGGAGAGCTCTGAGGAAGGAATTAATCATGGTGAGTTGAGATTTCAAAGATACAATTACAGATGCGTTTGTTTCTCTCCCAACACCTCCGCATCATGTGCTATTTTTAATGCACCCATCATCACGTTGAGGCAGTGTTTCAACGACAAAGGCTTAGCAAAATATGCAAGTCAATCCTCCAAGATCCCCCCTCCTCTGAGCCAAACCGAAGACCTATCTAGCCATCTGTCTATTGTTGGAGTGAGTTGTATATGCGCCAATAGCATATGCGCACACACACACGTGTATGTGTGTGTATTTCTTTCTTTATAAGCTCTTTGCTGCTGCTTCTCTTTTTACTCTTCCGCCAACCTGTTCCTGCTGCTGACTCATAGATTATAGGTAGTCCTCAATTTACAACCATTAGTTTAGTGACTGTTCGAAGTTACAATGGCACTGAAAAAGGTGACCTATGACCATTCTTCAAATTTACAACCACTGCAGCATCCCCTTGGTCACATGGCCAGACTTTGAATGTTTGGCAACTACTTCACATTTATGACGGTTGCAATGTCCCAGGGTCATGTGACCACCTTTTGCAACCTTTGACAAGCAAAGTCAGTGGGGAAGCCAGATTCACTGAACGACCGTGTTACTAAATGAACAACTGCATTGATTCACTCCGCAACCGTGGCAAGAAAAGTCATAAAATGGGGCCAAACGTATTTAAAAACTGTCTTGCTTATCAACAGAAATGTTGGACTCAATTGTGATTTTAAGTTAAGCACCACCTGTGCAGAGGTCACACCTTGAAAGTTTTCAAGGGTATTTGCTACCCTGCCTCTTAATTTCTTCCCTTTTTCCGCTGTAAATGCAGGATCTGTCGGTTCCAATAACAGTTGAGCCTTGGCTCAACTCAAATATTAAAGCTACCACATTTCCTTTCTAGCACTGCATCTGTAATGACCATGAAGGACACCTAATCTCCCTGGGAGGGAGAATGGATTGTTTCCTTATCGGTTGTAACACAATTCTTTCTGTATTCAGGGCCTTGTTCTAGGGTAGGGCATGCTCTGCCTTTGATAAAGATGCTATTTATGTGGTTCTTACTCTTGGCTTGTCCAAATAAGATGCCAATGTTTCACAGTAATCTGCTAGCTTTGGAACTAATACAAAGTCCTGTGAACCTTCCCCAGTTGTTGGTGCCTTGGGAGTGAGTTTTCCACCACATTTCTGGCAACATGAACAGTGGCCAGCTAGATGTCCAAAGGAAGCCCAGAAGGAGACATGAGTTCAGCAGCAATTTTTTGTCATCGTGGTTCCTTGGCAAATGGTATATGTCCATGATTCATCAAGTAATGTTTTTCTGCTGCTAAGCAACAAGGCTTCTCTTAGAAACTCAGTAAGAAGCATCTAGCCTGAAAATATGCAAAATATGTGCCTTTGAGGATGGGCAGCGGGTTCAACACAGGAATCTCTGATTTGCCCATCTGTCAAAAGAGAATGATGCCTACAAAGCTGATATACAGCTTTACAGTCAAGAGAGTTTCTGTTGTCAGAAATATCTAAAATTTGTTTTTGGGTTGCTATCATCTTCCAGATCAGCCGATCTATTTGCCTCCCTGGAACTTGAGGTCTATTAGTTATGGCACTATTATTTGAACATCGGCTTCAGATGATCATAAAGTGATGTCATCAGGGGAAGTAGACAATGCAGTCCATAGTCATAATAAGAACTTCACTGAAAAGCTAATTGGCTGCTATTGATATTACGATTCCTAGGTTTTGCCACCATTTTCTGATGGTTGCTGTATGATAGAATGATCAGATTTGACCTTCAGAATAAAGCTAAAATGGCTGACAATTCCAGAATACATACACAATGCACACACGTGTATAAGAAAATGTACCTTCTAACACAGTGTTTCCCAACCTTGACAACTTTAAGACAGGTGGATTTCAACTCCTAGAATTCCTCAGCCAGCCATGTTGGCTGGGGAATTCTGAGAGTTAAGGTCCACCCGCCTTAAAGTTATCAAGGCTGGGGAACCCTGTTCTAACAGAGAAGTTCCACAACAGAATCAAGACGATAAGAAGCAAAAATTATCAAGAGACAAAAATGGTTGCACGCCATTATGGTCAGCCCATATAAGGTAGCCAGTAAGAAAGAAACGTGCTTCTATGAAGCTTCAGCAAGCTCCAATGTAGGATTGTTGAATAGCTTTCTTATTATTTGGGTCCCAATCAAAGAAACATTGTGGGCCTATATCAACAAATGAGTCAGTCATCTTTGTGTGAGCCATCAAAACTCACAGCCCACACACATTCTGCTTCCACTTCAAGTTAATAAAGGATGACTGCATTACCTAGAAAGAAATGCATGCAAAGCATCACAATAATTTGAGGCCGGCTTTTTGTTTTGGCTTTTTTTCTTTTTTTAAGCAAGCACTTCTGAGAAAGCTAAATAAAATCAGCCTAAAAGCAGGCCAAAGGTCCCCTCCTGGGCCCAGCCCACAGCTTGATGCCTTGCCGTGCTCAATTACCCACTCAAGTACTTATTCCTTTGAGGCTGTCGTAAAATTGCTCGTAGTGAATTACCGCCATCCTTCTGCTGGATCAGGAAAGTGGGTTGACCTGTTCCAGTCACCTCCCACAGAAACCTGTATTACCAGGCTCCTTGTACAACATTTTAGAAATGTAAACAGCAAACCCAGGAGATGACTGAAGAAAAAGCAACATGGTAATGTGGAAGGTGCTGTACGCGTTACATTATGAACTTGCTTCGGCTTGTGCAAATAGCTAGAGATGGGCGGTCAGCATCTGATTTGCTCCAAACGGGGTCAAAGCTTTTAGGGTTTCCCAGCTGAACAATTGAGAAGGCTTGCAAGGGCTTTTCATATATTAGAACACTTAAAAAAAAACCTCTACACTCTCTTATTGCCTTATCATCACATTAAGGGAACCAGAAACCTACTTTGGGGTAGATGAGGCAAAAGCAAATGTTCCCTAGCTCAAGGCATGCATCCTGTCCCACTGGGGAATGGGGATGATATTTGCACAATCGCACTATACAGCATAGATATTCCTTGGAGAATCCAGGAACTTTTAGTCACAGACTCTGGTGGGAAATTTCATCCGATACTGGAAGGATTTGTTTTTGTTGTTTATCCATGCAATTTGCTCCCTCTGATGAATCTGATGAGATTTGAGTATGTCTTCAGAATCAGGTGTCTAAAGGTTGAATCATGGCAACTGGACCAAACTTTGTTAACCTGAAATGTTTCATTGCTTGTCCAAGCAACTTCATCAGCCAAAGCAAAATTAGCAGGATAATTAGTCAATACTTAAGGGGAGATAAAATATGTTGAAGATTTATATCAGCTGTATAACTTCCACCAACATTGTTTGCAACTTAGCTTCTTCTGTCTCTGAATAGCCCTCGTATATCCAAAAACATGATACTGGGATGCACCACTTCTCAACTACCCCTAGAGCAGGGGTCCCCAACCCCCTGTCCCCATGGACCAGCAGCGGGCCACAGCATGCCAGCAACTGAGCTGCACAAATAAGCTAAGCCCCATTTGCGAGATGCAGGCAGCATGCAAAACCACGTCCCCTTCAGTCCATAGAAAAAGGTTTTCCCATGGAACTGGTCCCTGATGCCCAAAAGGTTGGGGTGGGCACTGTCCTAGAGTGCTACACAGGACCCAGTCTGATCAATTTTGAACACCATTCCTTTCATTCTACTTCTGCTGTTCCAAGCTATTAAAGTCACTTCAAATTGCTAAACTGAAATAAAGCAATAGCAATTAACAAGCAATTTCTGAAAGGGATTAGTAAATCTGTTGACTTTAAAAGGGGCTGATAACAGTTTGAGTATTCCCCTCGATATCCCAGAGTTATAAACCCACCAGAATCACTGCCTTACTCTCTCTTTATGAGGAGCGGTTGTCCGGAGATCTTGTGGACAATCTCAAGTCCTCAACTTGTCCAGAGAGGATTTTATTAAAGAGCTGGTCTACTTACTGGCTCTTCATTCCATTGTGACCATCAGTTCACATTGTCCCTTCTATGCACTTCCTTGCACACTTTCTCTAACCTGATCTGTGCCCTCATGCACTCCCTTTACACTGTCCCTCCCTTGCACTGACGTGCACCCTTGTATACCCTACCCAAGCCACACCATGCTGTCCCTCAGATGAATGCTTCCCTGCAGTTCCTACACCCATATATCCCAACAGTATAATTCTTTGCTGCTATTACTCAGAAAGAAAGTTCCAAATTTACTACTAAGGGAACAATATATTGCTTTCTTATTCACTTTTCTAAGTAATGCACTATCCTTTTATATTAGCACTAATTTCTTTATGAATTTTCACATAGAAACACCATCACTAGCTTGAAAAAAGCAGCGAACTCCCAAATAGGAGTTTCAAAGACATAATAGACATTGTCTAAGTTGCCCTAGTATCTGAGAGATGCTTTTTACAAGAGATTACAGATGACTAATCCATGACCTTTACAATGAATTAATCTATGACCTTTATTTTTATACATTCATGAAGAAAAACCAAAATTAAAAAATCTTCCATCAAACGAACAGATTGTTACTTAAAACATTTTGCTATTTGACTAATGAGAACATCTCTTTGCACAATTCAAATTAACATATATAAGGGAAAACTGTCGCAAAAACATCATTGTAATTTTTCCAATCACTCTCTCTCATTCCACCTCACAGACCGGTTGCTATGGAGGAAAGAGGTGGAAGAAATAGTTTTATGTATGTTCATGACCCTGAGTAACTTATAAAGTAATAAAGGCAGGATAAAAATCTATTATAAAAAATTGTGTGGAGTTGGATAAGCCTGGAATCCTGTAAGGTGGTATGGCCTGAAATGCCATGAGTTTTTATAGAGTTTTAATTATTGCTGATTTTTATTCTGATTGTCGGAGGGGGGGTGTCTTTGTGATTTTTATGATTTTCTGTGCCGCTCAGGGTTGTAGTTACAACATTGGCTGCTATGTAAATCTTTAAAAAATATATACAAATTTTACTGTACTCATGCTAGTGTATTTCTATGATGGGCATTTAAAATGCTTGAAATGTTTTTTTAAACGTAGCTAAATGATTTTGCTCTCCAGTGTTATATTCAATATTTGATGTATATTTTGTGTCTTAGCAGTAAGGACGATAATGGAGAAGAAGTTTGCTTTGGTCATCATTCTTCCCCCCCCCCACACACACACACACACATTGACTCTTTTTATATAAGCTTGTTCTAAAAATGTGAGGACGGAGAATGATGGCCAAAGCAAACTTCTATCTTTGGTAACTCTAAGGTAGGTGGACTTCAACTCCCAGAATTCCTCATCCAGCATGGAGTCACAGTAGAACTGACTGTAGGACTACATGCTGGCTGAGGAATTATGGGAATTGAAGTCCAACTACCTTAGAGTTGCTAAAGATGAGAAACACTGGTAAACTTATGACTGACTAGGTCAGTGGTGGCGAACCTATGGCACGCATACCATAGGTGCCGTGCAGAGCCCTCTTTGATGACACACAAGTCAAGTCGCTCCAGCTGAGTATGCTCAGAAAGGAGTAATGGTGCTAGGTGATGACATCATGGGGTCATGGGCATGCTCAGAAAGAGAGTAGCCGTGCCAGGCGATGATGTCGCAAGATGCGACTCATTAGCTGCAACTTGTCTGGGCACTTGGTGTCTAAAAGGTTAGCCATCACTGGACTAGATGAATCTTGGATTAAATTTAACCCTCCAGTGTTAGTAGACTAGTAGACTAAGTCTGTCTTATTCTGGTTTCTATAGCATCACAACGGCACTTGTTGACACAGTTAAGAGAGTTGCAGAAATAAGGCTGTAATGTGAGCAATATAAAATAAGCCCATTTCCGTATCACACCATTTGTGCTTCCAAGCCTCTCACAGAGCAAACAATACCAGGAAGCATGCAGTCAGCAAGTGATCTCTCTTCACCTGATCAGTAAAAGCAAAAGTTCCCACCACACATGTGTGCTAGTGATGTCCACCTCTAGGGGAGGTGCTCATCTCCATTTCTTAGCCGAAGACCCAGCGCTGTCCAAACGTGCCCCCGTGGTCATGTGGCCGGCCTGACTGAATGCCTAAGGCGCACGGAGCGCTGTTACCTTCCCACCGAAGCGGTTCCTATTTTTCTACTTGCATTTTTACATGCTTTCGAACAGCTAGGTTGGCTGAAGCTGGGGCGAGTAACGGGAGCTCACTCCATTATGCGAGGCTAGGGATTCGAACTGCCGACCTTCCAATTGACAAACTCAGCATCTTATCCGCTGAGCCACCACGCGCCCCCCCACACACCTGATTAGTAGGAAAGTGCAAAAACGCAACCAGTCAATGTCTACCCACTGAGCCCCTCCTGATCCAACAACAACTAAAATCTCAAGACTTTCCATTGCACACACATGAGAAATAAAATAAAGGGCTGGTTTCCTCCCTATCCCCAACTCCCCTCTAGGTTTTCAGTTCTTTTTTTGTGTGTATTTGTTTGGTCTTTTGCCAAAGAAAGGGGGAAGAATAGAAATCTGGGCAATTGTTCTAAATGTAAGCGGACTACAAAGACCCTGCTGTTCCTCCCGCATTGAAAAATCTCTTGCAAGCTGTGCCGCTGAATGGATTGCAGAATGGCTGACATGCTACCAGCCACTTTTCCCAATATCTGTAACCACGGTTGCATGTTTTCGGCAGTAGCTGGAGTGGGAGAAAGAAGGTGTTACCTTAAAAACAATGTCTACCGCAGGCACAAGGGACTGATAATGAGCCAAACGGAGAAAATCATCTTTCTTCTGGTCTTTTTCCCACTACCTTTTCTAGCCGCCTTCTTTCGATTGTCCAGCAAATTTTCCCAGTCCTTGCTCTGCAGAGAGAGACTCTCACAAAAGTACATTAAACTATGTCTAGTCTAACAAAGAGAAGGACAAGGAATGACATGATAGCAGTGCTCCAATATCTAAAGGGCTGCCACAAAGAAGAGGGAGTCAAGCTATTCTCCAAAGCACCCGAAGGCAGGACAGGAAGCAATGGATGGGAAGTAATCAGGGAGTGAAGCAGCCGAGAACTAAGGAGGAATTTCCTGGCATTTAGAACAATCAGCCAGTGGAACGGCTTGCCTCCAGAAGTTGTGAGTGCTCCATTATCGGAGTTTTTAAGAAGAGATTGTATAGCCATTTGTCTGAAATGATATAAGATCACCTGCTTGAGCAAGAGGTTGGACTAGAAGACCTCCAAGGTTCCTTCCAACTATATTATTCTCTTATTCTGAGGCCAGATTTGGCTCTCATCCTTGGCTATTTTCTTCCCTTCTTTGGCCATTCCAAATCTATCACCCTGGCCAACTCTTGCCTCCCAGCTGGACAGAGCCCTGGGGGCCATGTTTGGCACACAAAAAACTTTAGGTTATAAGATGTGCCCTTCAGTCAACCAGAGGCCACTCTTGCCAGAAGAATTGCTCGGTTGGATCGATGCAAGTGGTGAGGTTGCTGCCATTGCCAGACTGCCTAGGGTAATGCCTGTCATCTAGGTCAGGAGTTTCCAATCATGGCAACTTTAAGACATGTGGACTTCAATCCCCAGAATTCCCCAGCCAGCGATACAATCTAGGCTATGAGTCTACAGGGCTGCGTAACATCCTGGTCTTGCCGAGTAATATATAAAACACCTACAAAGTTTGTTGTAGCCTGCAGAAAATTATTTTATTTCTGGCTGCATGTTTAAACTCACTGTTCTACAATATATAGCTGTAGGCTTATGAACGTGTGTACATGAGTTTAAGAATCCTGGTTTATGAGTAGACTCTAGCAAACACCAAATACAAACTGGGTGGATTCAATCTCAAGGACCTAGGAGTACTCATTTCAAAAGATCTAAGCCCCAGAGCTCACTGCAACAGCGTTGCCAAAAAGGCATTAAGAGTTGTTAACCTAATTTGCAAAGCTTCTTTCCGGTAATATTGAACTGCAAACCAGGGCATATAAAATCTTCGACAGACCAATTCTCAAATACAGCTCATCTGCCTGGAATCCACTTTGTATAATGGACATTAATACAATTGAACACGTCCAGAGATATTTTACTAGAAGAGTACTCCATTCCTCAGCCCGCAATAAAATACCTTATGCCACTACTCTTGAAATTCTGGACCTAGAAAACATAGAGCTACGCCAACTAAGATCTGACCTAAGCTTAGTACACAAAATTGTCTGTTACAATGTTTTACTAACAACAGATACAAACTCAAAGTGAACCACTCCAGACTCGATTGCATAAAATATGACTTTAGCAAGAGTGGTCAATGCCTGGAACTCACTATCTGACTCTGTTGTTACATCCTCAAACCCCCAAAACTTCAACCTTAAACTGTCTACCGTGGACCTCACTTCATTCCTAAGAGGACTGTCAGGGGGCATGCATAGGTGCACCAGCCTGCCTACCGTCCCTGTCCTACTGTTTCCATTTGTTCATACGCATTTGCTATATATATGCTTATACCTGTTTATATCTATATGCGTATATAGTCTGTTTTTACTTACACTTGTTTTTCCTCATACATGCTTGACTAAATAAAATATTGTTATGGTTCATTGCACAGTCTGCCAGATTTTGAGACTGGGTTTGGCATTTTTGTCTACCTATTGAGTCCTTACCAAGGACCTGGGATAGACACATGTGGATGTTTGATGGTGTTACAGATATCGTCGCAGGATGGAAACTGTTCCCAGTAAAGCTGCCTTTTGCAATTGACTGATGACAAATTTGTCAATGCTGATGGTATTCAAGTGGTGCTCCATTTGTTTTGGGATTGCATTCAAGACACCTACTACTATTGGGACTACCCTTGCTCGCTTTTGCCAGAGTTGTTCTATTTCCATTGGTAGCTCTTTGCATTTTGTGATCTTCTCCAGTTCTTTCTTTTCTATTCTGCTGTCTCCAGGAACTGCTACATCCACTATCCAGACTTTTTTGTCTTTCTAATCGACAATTGTTAGGTCCAGGGTGGTAGGTGCTTGTCTGTTTGGAATCTAAAATCCCAGAGCAGTTCAGCTTCTTCATTTTCTATGACTTTGTCTATTTTATGGTCTCACCAGTTCTTGCTTGAAGACAGATGATATTTCTTGCTGATCTTCCATGCACCATTGTTGCTACTTTGTCATGCTGCTATTTGTAGTCAGTA
>JANHFO010002938.1:109005-124267 GCA_032468095.1 Pareas carinatus | reverse complement strand
AAGGAAAAGGAGAGGAGAGGAGGGGAAGGGAGGAGAAGGGAGGGAGGGGAGGGGAGGGAACTGATTTTAGATCTGCAGGTGGATAATTTCAATAGTTAATATTAGACTGACTAGCAAACCAGACTTAATAAAAATAGTAGCATTTTTAAAATATTAGCATACTGTAGATATTATAACAGCCCTTCTAATTAGATAAGTATCCAAACTGTGCATTTTACTCAGCTGGGGAAAAGCTACGTATATTTCTATTTGAATGCAGCAATAGTTAAAAGCTGAGAAACTGCTCAGCTGAAATGTCAAGCTGTTCTTTATGTGTTGTTTTGCTTGTCTTAGTACAGCTTTATCTCTTTTAAATGAATAGCTTTATGAATCTGACTCTACACTGTCCAGATCACTTTCCTGATGATTTAAAAAGTTTTTTTTAAAAAAGAAACTTTTCAGCCAGATACTTTATGTTTGTTCTTCAGTCTCTTTACAACTATAACACATCAACCTCAACCTTACAAAGACAAAGTTTCCCCCCACCTCTCAAATATTTAGAGCAGTGTAAGAATTTGTGTGTAACAGTGAAAGTTACATCATGGCCAGAGAGCACAAAATCTAGGTTTTTCATGGAGAATTAGTAAAATAACCTTGCCTGGTTATTTTTCTCTTTATGAGAAATTTCTGAGCACTATTGGTAAATAAATATAGGGAGGAGGCAAATAGGAAATTTCAGATGTTTGTTGGAAATGTAATCAAACTGAGAGAACATTTATTTTCATTTTTGGTAGACATGTAAGAAAGCTAGAAAATATTGGACTCAACTATGTATTTTGATGCAAGGTATTTTAAAAGTGAATGTACAATTGAAACCAGAGAATTTGAGGATGTGGGGGTTAATGGACAAATATATGGAAGCTTCTTATTGGACTTTGCTTATATACAGTACTAGCTACCAGTACCCATGCTACGCCATGAGGATTACCAAGAAAATTGAACGTTGGTTAAGAAAATAGAAGCATGTAATCGAGGCTTCGGCCAGACTTCCCTCCCAATCCCCATTTTGTAATTTTTGGGTCTGCTGCTCCTATCCAGCCCCGCACTCACCTGCCCTGCTGCTCCTTGCCCGTTTGGAGATTAGAATGCTGTAATTGTGCTCTCCCCAAAAACTCAAAATCAAACAACAGGCTGCAAAAGCTCTCCAATCAGGAGAAAATGAGAAATGATATTGAATATTTTGTCCAATCAGAACCCTCTTACCCATCCAGAATTAAAATTTAAAAATAACGTGCTTAAAAATTAATATTTTGAAAAATCTTTTCTTAGTGAGCGCCTAGATGCCAAGATGAACCAATGTATCAAATTTCATGTTTGTAGCTTGTATAGGTTTCAAGATCTGGTGATGAGTCAGTCGGTCAGTTTTTTGCATTTATATCTATAGATTTCCCTAAAACAAGTTTAAGTGAACTAAATAAAAGGATGATTAATAACATCACAACTGAAATAGAGAGTAAAAGGAAGTGCAGTACTGCTATGATCGATCTCTAAAACACAACAAAGCATAGAAGAAGCAAATAGAGATGCTAAATTACTTTTTAACCCCATTAAGAAAATGACTCCTTGAAAGTTTTATCATAATCTCAGAAAGTACAAAAAGGCAGGATCCAAAGGATAATAAACTTGATTTCTCCAGGAACAGAAGAGAAGTTATATTCAGAACAGACTTTGAATTCCTCCTAAGTACTTCCTGATGTTTTTAGAGATGATAAATATTGACTTGGTTGATCCTGACTGTTCAGTTAAAATATACACTATCAACTACACGGTTCACATTTCAAATCTGCCAAGAAATGTAAGAAAATTCCCAGACTGTGGTAAGTCATAATGTAGCTGATTTGTTTTTGGCTTATAAATCGTTATTTCCTTTTTTTGGTGTGTTAAAGGAATCCAGTTATGTTATGTAGGTATGTGTGTTTGTGCACACATTTTGTAGAGACAAAAGCATATACAGAAGGTACCAAAGATGGTTTAGCATGATCTATAAAGCTGTTTTCAATGCTGGTGAAGCAGGTCAGCAGTCTGAAGATAGTGAGTTGAAACAGAGGTAGCAGAAGCAGGTTAGGGATTAGCAATTGGACAGAAAATTTCAAGGTTTTCTGCCTCTAGATGGATAAATAGCACTTCAGCTCTCTGAAGGGACAGTTTTGCAAAATAGCAGATAATTGTTGATGAATACATAGAGTCAGATAAATGGATAGTGGGATACTAGCTAGTCATTTTTATAGAGAGAAAAGTAAAGACATTCTTATTCATTTAAAACACAATGGATTTGTTGTGCACAACAGTCACAAAGGACATTCAGCTAATAGCTATGTTAAAAGCAAAACGTTGATTGACTGACATTTTCTCTATGATTATAGTGCTATAACAGCAAGAATCAAAAAATTGTAAAGACAATTTGGAAGTATCGAGAATACATTTAAATGGGTATATGGTGAAAAGGCTTAGATGCTGGTCTAGAAAACCTCAAATTGTTCAGCCCTTCCTGTTACTAATTTTTTATTTTTTTCAAACTAAAACATTATTCTTTAATACTGTCTAACAATCTTAATATAATGTTTTATATTTCATTGCAAGCATTATTTTGGTGATTGTATCCAAGATCCATAGAGCTTAATTGGAGGGTTATTTTTTAAATAATGTTCATATTTTACTGATTTCAGAAAATAAAATAAAATTTTTCAGAAGAGTCCTTGGTCAATAACATTATACTGTATAACATATACTATACTTACAACTTATTTTAAGATGTAATGATGGCGTGATGGCACAGTGGTTAAAATGCAGTACTGCAGGCTATTTCTGCTGACTGCTGGCTGCCAGCAGTTCAGCAGTTCGATTCTCACCGGCTCAAGGTTGACTCAGCCTTCCATCCTTCCTTGGTTGATAAAATGAGGACCCAGATTGTTGGGGGCAATATGCTGACTCTGAAAACTGCTTAGAGAGCACTGTGAAGTAGTATTTTAGTCTAACTCCTATTGCTGTTGATGATTATAGCTTCATACTTTCCCCCCGTACTCCATTTATTTATTTATTATTTTATTTTGTATGGTATGGTATGTAAATAGTCATAACAGATTTCACTGAATTGCAGAACTTTCTAGAGGTAATAGAAGACTAGACAAATCTTTGTTCCAATGTATTTCTCAACATGGCCATATCATGATATGCATAAATCTGTTAACAGAAGTTGCGGGTGCTCCATCTCTGAAGGCTTTCAAAAACTCCATCGCTGGCTATTGGGGGCGAGTCTTTGCCCCCCATAGAAAGGGTCCGCAATTTGGGCGTCCTCCTGGATGCATGGCTGTCCTTAATAGATCATGTGGCAGCCGTCACCAGGGGGGCCATTTACCAGGTCCGCCAGGTCCACCAATTGCGCCCCTTTCTAGATCGCGATGCCATGCGGACGGTCACTCAAGCACTTATCATGGCCCATCTGGACTACTGTAATTCTCTCTACATGGGCTCCCCATGGGGCGCATCCGGAAGCTCCAGCTAGTTCGGAATGCGGCCGCGCAGGGGGTTATGGGTGCCAATGGTAGGACTCATGTGGACCCCCCTCCTGCACGAGCTGCATTGGTTGCCGGTGGACTTCCGGGTGCATTTCAAGGTGTTGTCATAACCTTTAAAGCGCTCCATGGCTTAGGACCCAGCCATCTTCAGGACCGCATTCTGCCAGCTAATACCTCACACCGACCGGTTCGCTCCCACAAAGAGGGCCTCTTCAGGGTGCCGTCGGCCAGACAATGTTGGCTGGCAACCCCCAGGGGGAGAGCCTTCTCTGTGGCTGCTCCCACCCTCTGGAATGACTTCCCCCCAGAGATTAGAACTATTATAGACCTTCGTGCTTTCCGTTGAGCGGTAAAAACTTATTTGTTTACCCAGGCCAGGCTGACCTGATCTGCACTCGCTCTCTTGCCCATACATTATTAATTTTAAATTCTTATTGGGTTTTTTAATTGGTTTTTATATTTGACCCCAAATCAGCCACTACTATTATTGTTTTTATATTGTTTTTAATGTGTTGTCTGTGTATTTGTTACAATTGTTTTCATATGGCTGTACACCGCCCTGAGTCCCTTTGGGGAGAAGGGTGGTATAGAAATACAATAAATAAATAAATAAATAAATAAATAAAATGTCAGACATATCTCAGCAGCCTACAGTGAAGTTTCATCATATTCCCAACCTTGGCCCAGCTTCCTGTTCCCTTTGCTTTTTTCTTCGCATAAACATTATTTAGATCAGAGCTTTACTTTCCTACTCTTAAAATCTATTTGTCCTTCATCCATATATGCAACCATCCTTAGGGGTACTTTAAAAAAAACCCAACCAGTGCAAAATTACTGACATATTCTTCTTCCATCTTTTCTTTTTCAATCGAACAGTGAATTGATGCCAGGAAACCAAAATATTTTGGCAGATTTCAGTGGCTTTAATTTATATTTTTGAAATTTACCTTGCATAGCATTTGCACATAGCAATAGCAATAGCACTTAGACTTATATATCGCTTCATAGTGCTTTACCTCACACTCTGAGTGGTTTACAGAGTCAGGATATTGCCCCCAACAATCTGGATGCTCATTTTACCAACCTCAGAAGGATGGAAGGCTGAGTCAACTTTAAGAAGGTCAGGATTGAACTCCTGGCAGTCAGCAGATTCAACCTGCATTACTGCATTCTAACCACTGCATCACCACAGCTCTGAGAGATATAGCTAATTTCTCTGATTATTCTTCCACAAAATAAAAGAGAAATGTATACAAACATAAAAACATAAGGTGGGAAGGATGGGGACAGGAAGCTGAAGTACTTTACTGATCTGCCAGAGACACAAAATGAACACTAATTGGCTTTCTCTGATAACACTAGATTTGCAAATGTAGTTACTTGCAAAGACAACTTGAAGATGATTGCAGGTAGGTTTTCAACTTTTTTGTGTGGAATCGGGAAGCAGAAATTCTATATAAATGACCAACTCAGAAATAGAAAGACCTCCTGGTTGCAAAGTTCTGTTACAGCAGGAACATTAAAAATCTAAAGTCTTCTTTAATATTCATCATGTCATCATCAATCATAGTTCTATCTTCAGTCTCCTTACTTATGAATAACCTCCATTAAATCTCAGTGACATCTCTGAGATGTGAAAGGACTGATGCTTTACTTCAAAAATACAATGTTTTTAAAAAGAAATGGATACTTGCAGCCAGTTATGAAATAAATATAAAATATTTGTTTCAGTCTGCATCTGATGGGTATTCTCTATGTAAAAAAATAATAATCTGTGAATGTTTTTACAATGACTTTGGTAACAATCTTACCCTTCAATTTGTTTGTTGAAAGGGTGGGAAATTCTGTTAATTGGCTGAGTAATGAAACTTATTCAAATTGGGACCCTTGGGGTATATTGGGATACAATTTCTATCATTCCAATTGTCATACTGAATGGGGACAGCATGAGTTCAGTGCATTCAAAAGGCAGTCCCAATCCATTCCTGGAAAAGAGTCTAAAATTATATTGCTTGCTGCTAGAAAAGAGGACTATGTGTGATTAAATAATAATGTAAATTCCAAGACAGCATTTGTATAAGATGCAGCTATTGAATTACTTCATTGAATAGGGACTCTCAGTAAAAGCAACGAAGAATGGCAACTGTTTCCATTAGGGCAGGAGGAACTAAGTAGGAGCAAGTGTAGCAGGTAACCAGGCTCAGCCGAGGGAAGGGTCAAATGTGTCATTAGACTTGAGTCCCTTCATGCTCACAAAAGTCCAGCCCACCTTAAATTTCATTGACTCTTATCAACTTCCAATTTCCATTGATGGATAGTAGTTAAGCTTGCAAGAAACTTTTATATTCATTTGAACTGCCTGAATTTCCTGAAATATCCACACTTGATGGTGAGCAAGTAATTCTTGTACAGTTTGATAGGACAAAAGAGGGCATAAAGGTAATTCCTTAATTCATTCTGGAACAATGGTACTCTTAGGAGGTAGTTCTCAATTTGCAACCATTCGTTTATCAACCATTCAAAGTATGATTCCAAACAAGCTTTGCCCTTACAATCATTGCATATGCTCATAGTCATGTTATCAAGATTCATATGTTTGGCAACCAGAATGTATTTACAAAGGTTACAGCGTCCTGGGGTCATGTGATCACCATTTGCAACCTTCCCAGGAGGCTTCCAACAAGCAAAGTCACTGAGGAAAACCAGTTCACCTTAACAACCCCCTGATTCACTTAATGACCACAGCATTTATGCAAAAAAGGGCATAAAATTGGATGTGATTCATTTAACAACCGTGTTGCTTAAGCAATGGAACTCCTGGTCCCAACTGCGATCACAAATTGAGGACTACCTATATAGATTTACCGACAAGGGGAAACTGTCTGTTGTGTAATTAGTTTCTTTTACACCAGAAACACTGAAAAATTGTTTTAGCAAAACTGTTTCACTAGAGACTTAAATATATCCTAACAAGATCACTGTGTGAAACGATTTGGATTAATTTGCAGCTCAGCAACACACACAAATGTCTCATACTTTAATCTGGTACGCAGTCCTGCTCAACGTTTATTGTGACATCCATTTCAGAAATATTAGAGTTCTCATTTTCCAAATAATGTTTTCCTCCCACTCCCCAACAACTGGTCATTTTGACTCTTTACAGAATGCAGTGCCAACTGGGTGTATTTTTACAGTGTGACCTAATGGTGAAAAGGCTGTGACATGATCCTATTATCAGCCTTCCAAGTACTCAAAAATAAACCTGCTGCTGAGTCAAATCCAGAAGGGGTGATTTTTTAAAATTATAGGACAGCAAGAGAGAAAGGATTGGAGGCTCTGAATCAGGAAAAGTATAAATACCATGTGTCCTGCTTTTTTCTGCAGCTACTGACATAAAAAATAAATAAATTCCGATTGTATAAGCACAGTCCAGCTGCAGTTTTACAAGTTAGAAATGCCCTAATTTAAAGTTGATACTTTTAATCTTTCCTTATTCCTCTAGGGTTCATTACATACTCTTCTGCAAAGTTATATTAGAATGATCAGGATGCAAAATATGCCACTGGAACAGCTGAAGCAAGAGGATTCAAGCAGATTTGCTTCTTTATTTATACATTTTATTTATAAAATGTATAGGCCGACCATCTTACCTTAAAGTAACTCTGGGTGGCTTGGATGCTCTCTAGGAATGTAACTGTTTCCAGCTTTTTAAGATAAGCTGTTCCCATTTGGGATCACAGTAAGTACACAAGCACTTCAAAAGTTCCTGTAATATCTTTTAGAGTACTCACTAAAATTGTGAGGTATTATTTTAAAACGTTTCTGTCCAGCTGTATAGGAAAGGAAAGGAAAATGTCAGTCTTCTGTCTCAATTTTATTGCTTTACAAGTTAGACTTTAAAGGGAAGGAAATGCTGCATTTATGGGTATGTTACACACGCACTCAGCTGCAAACTAGAAGGAAAAAATACCTTTGGAAATGGATCCTAGAGTTTTTTCAGCTCAGAGTAATATGCTCCTAAATAGGTTGTGTCATAGTGCCATCTACTGCATAGATACACATTTTAAAGTGGCCAAAAAATTTATTTTACAATAAAGAAAAGCATTCCACATTCCACAAAGGAGGTGGTGATGACTTTTGTCAAAGCCCAGTATAAAGGAAATTTTAAAAAGCTTTAAAATTCCATGCAATTGTTCACAATTTAACAACCAAGATAAACTAATATATGTAACTAAAACAAATCTAACACAACAACCATACGTGTGGATTTCAAAGAGTGCCCTCTAGTTCTGAAGAATGTATATGTACCCATGATTAATATACTGTAAAATAAATACAAGATGGACACTAGTAAATTTGAAGGCCAGTTCAAATAATTAGGCCTCACATGAATTTACTAGTGAAATGAAAAAATCCTTAGATCCCTTTTAGACATTCAGATTTTCACCGAAGTGAAGAAAAGGAGGCAGCTGAATTCAGAATCCCACAGCCCTGAAACCAGAAAGCTGGCTTTAGACCAGTGGTCGCCAACCTGTGGTCCATGGACCACCAGTGGTCTGCGAGAGAATCCTGGTGGTCCGCGAGATAATTTGAAGATTTAAATTATTTTTTTTTAAGAAACGGCTCGCCGCAGCAGAGAGCATTGCTGGCAGAACAGGAAACTGCCGGCGGCGCTCCTCAGCAGGTTAAAAAAAGGCCCACCATAGCAAAGACCGCTGCTGGTGGGTCTGGGGAACAGCCCGGCTACGCTTCGCAGCGGACAAAGACAATCCCGTTGAGAGAGAGGGCGGCAGCAGCCCGGTAGGCCGATCTGCTGCTGGAAGAGGAGCATGGGCGACCAGGTAAGTGAAGTGCTATATGTGTGTGTGTTTTCCAACAGTGCTTTCTGGGCCATGGCAGGAGGGGTGACCATTGGGGTCTCTGCCAGCCAGAAAAAGGCTGGGCTGGGGAGGCATGGGGAGCGGGGCACCGCAATCACTGGTAAAAGACTAGCGGGGGGAGCCGAGGGCTGTGCCACAGTCGCCGGCAAAAGACTGGCAGGGGAGCCGGGTGCCGCGGCCATAGCCACCAGCAAAAGACTGGTGGAGGAGTTGGGCGCCACGGCCATAACCACCGGCAGACTGGCGGGGGGAGCTGGGCGCCACAGCTATAACCACCGGCAAAAGACTCGCAGGAGGAGCTTGGTGTCATAGCCACCGGCAACAGGCTGCCGGGGGAGCCGGGTGCTGCACCGCAGCCCCTGGGAAAAGACTGGCGGGGGGAGCCAGGTGCCATGACTGCCGACAAAAGACTGGTGGGGCGAGCTGGGTGCCACGCCGCAGCCGCTGGCAAAAGAGTCTCACCCAGCTCCCTTCGCTGCCACCACCGTTGCCCATCCGCTCAGGAGGAGCCAAAAGGAGCGTGAGTCTACGCTGCACAGGCTGCTCAGAGCAACAGACAGGCACTTGAGAGACCCGTCTGCAGGCGGATCAGATCCCCCAGCTGCAGTTGCCATCGGAAGCGGGCTGCGCGCGGGGTCTCCTGGGAGGGGTCACCTGTCGCACTGGGACTCGCACTTTCTTTTGTTCCCAAGTGGGACGCTGTTGCTGCCTGCCCGCCCCTCTTGGAAGAACCCGCGCGCAGCCCACTTCCGATGGCAGCTGCAGCCCTGGCCTCTCCCACCCTTTCTCCCTTTTAGCACTGCAAAATTCCACCTGCCCTCTCTCTAGCTACCTTTCCCCTCTCTCCTTCCCTCCACTTATCTCTTTCTTCCTCCACCCCCTCTATCTCTCTGTGTGTCTGTCTCTTTCATTCTCTCCACCCCCATTTCCTAAGCAGGAAGAATACTAAAATGTGAAAATACTTAAGAGTGACCAATTATTTTGTAATAATTATATTATTATGTTATTTTAAATAGGAGCCTTTTATATTAATAAAATGGAAGTTTTCTGATCATTATTGTACAAATGTATGTACCTTTTAAAAAATCATATTGGTGGGCCTCGGGATTTCAAATCATGAATTTGGAGGTCCCAGAGGTCAAAAAGGTTGGTGGCCACTGCTTTAGACTGTTTTCTTTGAGCAGGAAACAAATATAAGAAAGAGCAAACCACATTGATTTCCCCCCCCCAAAAAAAAATACAAAAACTTGTCTCTACCTGTAAACCGTTTCAGGATTTTGTGCTCTAAATTGAAAAAAATGAAACTTTCATTTGGGGTTTTACTGATTAGACAGATTCATACTACCTAGTTTAAACTATTGTGTGAAAGTAAAAAGTTGAGATTTGATATTACTGCCATATTCTACTGCATCAAAGGGAGTCAGAAGTCTTATCTCTTTCCCTCCTTTTCCACACTCTTCTCTCCCATTTTCCCTTCCCTATTTGTACTAATATTTGCTTTTGTATTTTCTTTTTGTATATTATAAATGGATAAAATTATATTTAAAAAAAGAAATAAAGAGAAAACACGTCAAGGCATTACTTTATGTGTATTTGCAAGTGCAACGAGGAAAATTAACTGCGGTTCTCCCAAATGCCACAATATTTGTAACAAAGGTATCACAGAACCAGGCGTACCGCATTTGGACTGCAAAATCTCTGGATACGGGCAAGCAACCTGCGCGTCCAAACGTTAGCAGCTCGCGCGTGTCCACGTGTAAATCTAATCACGAGGATTAGTAAATCATGCTTTTAAGATAAATTCAGTGGTGGCGACCACGCCCTCTTCCGCGCGCGGGATCGCTCCAGAGGGCGGGGCGGGCAATTTAGATTGGACAACGTTTCGCCCCACCCCTCCGACCTCCGTTCTTTAAATTGAGCGGCTGCGTCACTTGGCAGTCATGTGGGTGGGCGGAGCAACGTATCGCTCTCACACCATAGAGATAGGGAGGAAGTCTACTTTCTAGCCTGGCTAGTCTTGTCTAGGGATGGTCTTCACTCACCACGGCCGCAGACCCGGATGCGGGGGGCGGAGGGAAGAGAAGGGAAGGCCTCGGTTTGCATTGCGCCTGCGCCCGTAAGCCGAGGGAACGTTTGAAAACGGTAACCTGGCCCCGGTTGGAAACCGTTCGGTTAGAATGGACCTTAGCAACGACCGGCCTGTTTTAGCAGGTAGAGGCGGGAGGCGGCCGCGGTCTTTGCCGACTTTGGAAAAAGGAAGCGTGAACGTGTGTGTACGTGTGTGTGTGTGTGAATGTGGGAAGGAAAGGCTATTTCGTCGCACGTTAGCCGCGTATGGTTGTACAGAACCTTTGTTCGGGGGCGGTGTTGAGAGGGGAGGGGAGCCTGAAGGATGAATGGCTGACAGTTTATAACCAAGCGGGAAGTACAGGTAGTCCTCGATTTGCGACCGCAATTGAGCCGCAAAAGCCTATTGCTCAGCGACGCATTTGTTGAGTTCTGCCTCACTTTACGCCCTTTCTTGCCTCAGTGGATCAGTGCGGTTGTTCACAGGGTTGTTAACATGAATCTGGCTTCCCCGTTGACGGCTTGTCCGAAGGTCGCAAAAGGGGATCACGTGACGCCGGGGACACTGCAACTCTGTCGCTAAACGTCTAAATTTTGATTCCACAACCACGGGGATGCTTTAACAGTAGTTAAGTGTAAAAAATGGCTGTAAGTCACTTCTTTCAGTGCCACTGTTAACTTGGAGTGGTCACTAAATAAACTGTTGTAAGTCAAGGACTACCTGCACTCATGCCCATCTTCAACTTTCCTCAGTCGCTTCTTCATGTGCATCGAGTCCGCTTTTCCCAGCATTTCCAACACGGCTGTGGACCATGTGGACTAGGAAGAAAGTCACCGTTATAGGAAAAACCGATTATGAAAGATAAATATTTAGATATTGAATTTCTGAATCGTCTAGCTTCCTTGTAAGAGAGGTTCTGGGCAATGTACAATTTAATCCATACAGTAAAACATTAAAACCTGAATCATTTAGGATTGTTATTTTTTAAACGTACATACGATGTATGTATGTACAGAAAAATAGAAAAAAATAATAGCATCCTTCCTCTCCACCATCCTAAAGTGAGTGTGAAATAAGCTAGTGAGGCACCAAGTAGGTTCTTTTTCCTGCTTTCCTAAACGCACGGGGATTTCATCCTGCAAAAGAAATGTACAAATTGTAGACATTAGCTATAATCTGAGATGCCTCCTTGCTTAGTGATTAGTGAAGTTTCCTCTCTGGAAGAAAAAAATGTGTTTAGGTTTTCTGTAGGGAAAAAAATGCACATGCAGGTAAATGTAATTTTTTTTAAAAAAAATTATTCTTTATGCCTCAATCATTAATCATTTAAAAATTCTATGCATTGTAAAACTACAAATCAGGGTGGAAGAGTCTAGGCATTTGGCGAAAAAAAATAGATCTCCTTGACTGCTCTTAAAGCAATAATAATCTTTGATCAAATTGGAGTTGGATCAATGTTGGTGTCCAGCAATTCCATTATTTTTCCTTGACATTAGAGCAAAATGATGCTCCTTGCCACCAGAAAAGCCTCATCTGCAGGCGATCAATTTAAAATTCAACTACAGGAGGCTCTTCACTCCAGAATCCAATCTGGGTCGGTCACCAGGACACAGGTTTAGTCTTCCGAACTTTCATGTTTTCCTCAGGGGACGACATTCTAGCACAGTGTGTGATATGCTTTGAGCTATTTTAATTACCACACAGAATTGCCCAAAGCACACATACTGCTAGAGAGACGTTCCCTGAGGATGGTCTCCAGCAACAGTCCGAAAGCTCAGAAAACTAAACCTCTGGTCCGGGTGACCAATCCAGATTGGGTCCCACAAACATTATAGTGGGATATATGTATATTCACCTTCATTTGTGTGACTCTTCACTATTTGGATGTCAAAAATGTGAAGGTTGTTTCTTAAACATGATTTCAACAAACATCAATAGAAGAGAACTTAATGATAACTTTGAAAACAGTACATTATCTTCAATCCAATTTAGTCTTTTATGAAAATGGTTTTGGAATAACCGCATGATATATAATAGAAAATAAGTCTGTAATCTAGCATTTGAGTTAAAATTGCATTCAGTTTAGCGTGTCTCATCTTTGGTGTTTGTTGCTTATGAAAAAGTGAAATATGCCATTCAAATAATTACAAATTTTCATCTATGAAGTGGTAGTCCCAGAAAAATATTGATCTGTTAATATTTCTCTCATAATTGCTTTGTAGGTGTTGTAGCATATGTTGAAGTATGGTCATCTAGCAGAACAGAAAACTACTCAAAAGTCTTTACTCAACAGCTCCTTGATATGGGAGCAAAAGTAAGTAACTAAACTGGTTGATATGCAACATTACTCGTCCATAGTTTTATTTAACTTTTATTAAATAAAGCACAACATGCATAAATATAGGGCATGATTCAGAAACTGCTAAGATTGAATTCATGCATACTCTAAACCTAATCCAAGCAAAGTATGTTGTAGTTGAATGTGGAAGTGAATAGGTTTCTTCAATTCTATTGACATTAAAGATATAAATAGACAGATACCAAAATGATTTCAGAATTCACCAGTGCCTTTCCTAGTCTCTGTTGAGCTGAAGAAATCAAAATAGCTGTTCACCAACAGGCAAAATCTTTCAGTAACTAGAGAAAGTAGACAATTTCTACATTAACAAATTGAGACATTTTTTTTAAATGGAACCCAAATCAGGTAACTTTAACAGCTACAGAAAGTTTAGAAGTGATGTTCCACTTCAATAAACTTTAAATAAAGCTGCCTTTCAAAACTCCTTTGCAAAGCAACTCCATCACTTGTTTTGCTTGCTTGCTTGCTTTTGTGGTGTAACACCTATATACTAGAGATTCAGGAAAGCAAATAGCTTCTTTTTTAAAAAAATACTTTTATTGCTTTTTTACTTAACAAAAAATCTTTAAATAATAAAATAAAATAAATATGGCAAAGAAAAAAAAATCAATATGACAAATAATTTTAACAGTAAGCAGTTACAATTTTATACATACTCAATGCACATATTATGCAAGTACTTATATATTTCAATATATTTATTAACTATATCATATTTTTATTTAAGTTTTTATTGTAAACACTTTGCATTGAATATGAAGAACCAGTCATTTATAGATTACAGTATTCAATCATGTAACAAATATCAAAAAACCAAAACCAATCTACTATACGTAACCTAAAAACCAATTATCCTTCAATACCGTTAATAGCTTCATATTTACATATATTCTTCTCTTCCTCTTCTTCTATCCTTCCCTTCTCGTTTTCTTCCTCCTTTCCTATCTCCTTCCTCTTCCCTCTTCTCTCTCTCTTCCTTTTCTTCCCTCCTTTTCTTCTCAAATTTTTCCTCTTCATCTTTCTCCTTTATTCCCTTCTCTCCTTTCCCTACTTCCCTTTCCTCCCTCTTTGTCCTCCTCTTTCTCTTCTGCCCACTTTCCTTCTTTTTCACCTCTTCTCCTTCTGCTATTCTTTCCTTACTTTCTTCTTCTTCCCCTTTGTTAAACATCCAGTTTTACAACAAGCATGTTGCCTGAGCAAACAGTTATTCAAACACTTTTAATTTCCATTTCTTTCTTTTTACAAAATATTTATGCAGTGCTGCTGGTTTATAGCATCTTGCTTGATAAAGAGTTCTTGAACTTTAAAGATTGCACACTATTCAAAGATCTGGAATAGTTTAATCTTTAATTTGATTTCATAATGTTTCCGTGAAATCTTTGAGCTGCATCCTACTCCAAATACCAGACTACAACTAGTGCTAAGTAATTTCATATTCTACAGAATATGAATCTCAAAGGAATAAGTAGTAAAATAGATAATAGAAAAAGATAGCTAATTAAATTTAGTTCATGATTACATCATTCACTATATCAGAAGTCTCCCAACCCTGGGCTATGACCCGCTATTGGGCTGCAGCCTGTTCGAAATCAGATCACGCAAATAGTGGGCAGGTGTGTCTATGTCCGCACCCAGCTCCACTTGCATGAAGGACAGGCACTTGTGCGAGTGGTGTGTGCCTGTGCTTGCGCATGAAGCTCCATTTGAACTTGCATGCACACCTGCCACTCTCAAAGAATTATCTCCTCTCCCTTCTCCCCTCTCCCGCTGGGCCACCAAGCCAGAAAGATACATGAAGACTGCTGTACTATATCTTTCCATGATATTCTTTTTTGCAAACCATCTTTGTATTTACCAAAAAAATACAAACATAAAACACAACGCTGATGATACTCAGCTGTATATCTCCACCCCAGGACACCTCAACGATGCCATCGAAGTGATGTCCCAGTGCCTTGAAGCCGTGTGGATCTGAATGGGAAGGAACAGACTTAACTCAACCCCTCCAAGACTGAGTGGCTGTGGCTTCCGGCGCCTCGATATAGTCAGCTGACTCCATGGCTGGCTATTGGCGGCAAAATATTGACCCCCACGGAAAAGGCCCGCAATCTGGGCAACTTCCTGGATGCACGGCTGTCTTTAGAAGATCACATGGCAGCCATCGCCCAGGGGAGTTTCTATCAGGTTCGCCTGATCCGCCAGTTGCGGCCCTTTCTAGATCACTACGCACAGTTACTCATGCCTTGGTCATCTCATGTCTGGACTACTATAATGCTCTCTACATGGGGCTCCCCTTGACTCGCACCCGGAGCCTACAGGTGGTCCCCCCTCTCTCTCCTCTCACTCCTTCCCCCTGTCTCTCGTTTGAGTCTCTCACTCTCTCTCTCTCCCCCTCTCTCTC
>JANHFO010002938.1:66434-79799 GCA_032468095.1 Pareas carinatus | reverse complement strand
AACTGCTCAAAGCAGCATTTTAATATAATGTATAAATATGGTCCACTAAATCAGAACTAGGGGGAAATGTCCAATTAGATTTTGAGTTGCGTCTGTCAACAGTAATCCTCCACCCCACAGAGCCAACAGCTTCTGCATCTCGAGGCATTTATGAAAGGCATGCAGGCCAACTCTTCCAAGAACAAACTCATTTTACACCATTTATACATTTTCCTGAGTTTTATACATAATGACAAGGTATTTAGCCATTATTTTGTAATGCAAGAAATAGGGAAAGCAAAATGATGTTAACACTGTCGCAGTAGTATATCTTCAATAAGAAAGCAAGCCTGACAGTTTTGCATTGCTCTTCCTAATGAAAGCTTGCAGGGGGAAGAAAACAAGATTAGCAACGTACATTGTGCTGCAGTGTTTATAAGTCCCTTGAGAGGCCAGAGTGTGCATTGACAGGAAAAGATCAAAACATAAACAGTCAAAAGTCTGGCAAATAAAAGGCAATTTTGTTTCTCTGCCCAAAATAAAATGTAAAGCAACATCAGTAGCACCGTAAATCCTGGTCTTACAAAAAGGCCGTCAATATTTTCCCTAAAAAGTAATTCTGGTGTTTGCTTCCATGGGCAGAATGAAATCCACTAAGAGGGTTTCTGCAGGACTTCAGTTTTCCACGAGTAGAATGTGGGACTCCAGGCAAGTTGCATCAAAATTAATGAAGGTTAAGCGGTAATAGTGTTTGATGGATTACACTCCTAAGGCTGGGATAATCCATTAAACTGCTGCAAACAAAGAGGGTGATGGCAGTCTAAACACTGTAATCATTTTACTCAATGTAGCAGGTCTGGGAATAAAATTTTTTCCATCAATCATCCTGCCTAATTGTTGACCTAACATTGATCCCATTTTGAGACAGTTTTTAAAAAAAATATCTATAGGAGCATAGTGGTAATATAACAACCCAATGATACTTTGAAATGTGTATGGTTGACATATTCTATATGCTCAGGATAGCGTGTCTCATCAGAACTGGATTTAGGATAATAATTTAAATATCTGCTGGTAACCTGAAAGTAAGATTCTCTTTTTTCTAACTCTGAAAGCTAAGTGATTAACTTATATATATAACTTATACAAAAATATTTCTGATATAGAAGGAGTTTTCCATTCTGATAAACTTAACCAAGAGAATGTAATACCTTTTTTTCTTCTCCTGTGTTAGATGTAATTAATGTGTAAATACCACTTGCTGTAAATCCCATTTTGAATGCTTCTGAGCAGTCTTTGAAACTGATCTGTTCTTTTCCAGTGACCAGGGCATTCTTGGATGCTAAAAAGCAAAATGAAAAAAAATAATTAAGAGAGCTGTTATAAAAATCTCTTTAATTCAGTTGCGACCGAGATCTGATCTGTATATTATTTTCTCCACCTGCCCCATCTCTACCATTTTTCCAGCCTTCTCAACCTGTTTACTGTTTAAATAATCTCTGTAAATCTACTTTCCTTACAGTACAAGTTTGCTTCCAGTCATTTAATTGTTTTTCCACACTTCTTTGATAGTTAGAACTTAGCCCTCTTGACACTGGCAAATGTTCAGGATATTTTTTCCACATCACACTGAAGCCAGTATGGTTTGTTTACTTGTTTGTGCGCTATTTAAAAGATAACATCAGTAAAAACATTAGCAGTTTCAGAAGTTCTCAAAGAAACTATTTTTAAACTGTAAGACTAATTGGACGGAATCAACTTCCTTAAACAAAACAAATATCTTATGAATTGATTGTGGAATGCTTATAAAGACAAAGCCAGACCCTCAACAATGTGGCAACCTGTGGAAAGTTCTTGTTCAGATTGTCATTTAATCAGATCTACCTTCCTTCAGAATATTTTGTCTATTCTGCTCCCCGCTATCCTATCTCTCCTGCCCCAAATTGTTTGCCCACCATTTCTTGCCCACTGAGCAGAAGTATCCACAGGATAGAGTTTAAAAAAAAGTCAAGATGATAGCCATGACAGTGCAATCAAAGCTGTGCGTGCTTGTTATGCATGTCACATGTGCATCACATGTCAAAATCAAGCAAACTGACCACATTGTTCTGCCTGTTTTTTAACCTATATTTTTACTAAATTTCAAGGATGCCCTACCACTGAGGAACTTGCTTAGTCCCAGCTGGCTATTTTGAATTTCATTTGTTAAGATTTCTGTAATGGATCAGACCTTACAGATGCCGTACATCTGCTGATAATTCCCTCCTGTTGAATTCTGGATACACATTTAATATCTATATTAAATGTCTCTAGTAGAATAATTTTGCCAAAAAAAAGCATATCTTTTTTGATGAGGATTATTTTACTTTGAAGTGGTGCTGAAACAGCAAGGCACTCACACAAAGCTAGCAAGAATCAACTTTGACTCTTCAAACAATTTTTTTAATTTTAATACTGGACAACACACAGAATTGTATTTGGCAGAATCCACCCCTCCGTGGTTACATTCTCACAGTGTTAGAGCTTGTTCTGTCCCTCTGAATGACCCACTGGTTTACTATTTTCCATATTAGTATCATATGAGGTTTAACACCCACACACAGAAATGGACTCCCAAGATTTAACATTTGTGCCAAATTCAGGGTGGTTTGGCCACTCTTAATTCTTTCTTTATTCTCAATATGTGGCTAGGGAATAGGTAGGGAATAACATGTTCCCAAATCAATGCAAATGTGATATAATTAGAATTTATATTAAGAAAGTAAGTGAGGGTGACTGAGAAGGAAGGATTTTGAAGCTGAGGGAAATTGCAAGGAAAAGAAAATGCTAACCAAAAGCAATTAAGGAAAATATTTGTAATTCAGGATTGAAATGAAGGGCTGGTCGTGCTTTCTGAGCTTGGTTGGTTGTTTTTGCAGATGTTTCATTACCCAAACTAGGTAATATCATCAGAGCTCTGGTGATGTTACCTAGTTTGGTAATGAAATGTCTTCAAAGGCAAATGTCTAGTATTCCAAGAATAGCATCTGTGTATGCTACATCAGCAGGATAACAGTAACCGTGTCTTGTATTTTACTTACGTTGCGGTGTAGAAATCATAGCAAACAGGTTTTGCACAGTTTCCCTCAAGTCATGTTGCTGCTTTTGCAGGAATGAGTTGTTAGCAGTAGCGTTGACTAGCTGTTTCTCTAATTCTTCTATTATGGAGTTCTGTCTAGAAACAAGTGACTGAAGCTTATCTTTCTCTTCTTTCATTGACTGTAGTTGGGATATGTGTTTGCTTTCCATTTCAAGGACCTTTTTTTCCAAAAGGCTAACAAAAAAGAAAAATAATCCAGTTTTGATCATTGCAATAATTTTTATCCAAATTAAATCAGACAAATAAAAATAGATCTGAGCTCGTGATAGTACCCATGGTGGTCTAATATGCAGTCTGATCAGAATTTACAAAAGTGACATCCTATACAACCCCATAAATAACCTCTCCTCTTGAGCAAGAGCAAAATAACTTCAGATTTTAGTTACACCAACATTATATTTGAATTCATCATGTTTTTGATTTCTGGATTCTTCCCACCTTCCCTCAGAAAACAAGAGTTTATCATTAAAACAGCAGGAGTGGTCCCAAGTTTTCTATGTCTTTTATTATGGAGAAAAATTAAGACAGTATGTATTTTTTTATTTAATATGCAGTACATCTACAACTGTTCTTGTTTTGCATAATTTATTCTGATCTTAATAGTTATAAAAAAAGTGTTGGACTATGTATTGATGCTAAATTCTTATTTCTAAAGACTGCTTCTTTGACTACTCTAGAAATGAATAGTAAAGTTTACAGGACACTGCATTCTGCATTCAGTTCCATGTTTTATATCCCTCCAAGACATGTAAGAATGTTTAAATGAGAATGTTTTAGAGTCCTGAATGTGCGACTCTATGGAATATAGGACTGCATTCAGTGGCCAAAATGATCTCTTTTAGTTCTGTCACTTTATAACTGTTATATGTCCATATCTCTGTACACCATTTTCAGATAACTACAGTTGAGCTTGGTTCAATATTGATACCTTTAATAAACTTTTCAATGACCTCTGACTTCTGTTTTATGACTCTTCTAAAATAGTCTTGGGAGGCCAAATGCCACACTGATTTTTTGGGTTGGTTTTTTTTTTTGCAATTTACAGAACACTTTGAATCAGCATGATTCAGTACAATTTTTTATGGTGCTAGATTGACTATAACCCAGCAGAATTTAAAACCTTTCACCACCACCCAGCAGATTCATCACGCTAAAATCTGAGCCCTGCCCAGTTATATTATATTATAATAGTATATTATATTATACTGTAGCCTTGGTTGCCAAAATATGCTTACCCAAAAGTTCCTGTCTCCAGGTAGCAAATGGTTATCCCTATCTACCTAGAACACTACCTAGACAATTGCTCTCATAATATCCAACTGTTATGATCTTCAAGTCTTCTAGTCCCAGTGAAAAATGCAGAAGTTAGTACCATCATTGAAATGACTCAAGTTCTGAGTTAGCTCTCTAGATATTACTTTGCTTTTGCCCCAGCAAGTGTGGAAACAGATTTTATAGTGTCTATTCCAAAACATTCATGTTGTACAAATATTTGTGACTTGTTCATAGATAGCAAAAGACATTTGTTGTGATCCAAATCTATTCCTTCCCTTATCCCATTAAATGACACATGAATAATGAACCCATGTTGATTTTGCTCCTGCAGGAGCAGATCTTGTTTGCATAGAACAAGCCTAGCAGGAGCACACACAAATATAGCAAGAGAGTGAAGACAAATGTGAAAACATGCCCTTTCCCCTCAGTGTTAATGTTTACCAGAAGTGACAAGTTCTTTATGCATCAGGATTCCTACTGAATAATAGTTGGACTCATTGTACGTTCAAGCCTCCCTTATACTATTCTTAAGTATAAGCTTCTATTGTTTTTAATTTTGGAAAGCAGCTTGTTGATCTCCATTATCTTTCCATTAAAATCTGTCAACAACTCACTATAAAGGCAAGAACTATTCAGCTGAATGAATGTGCCTGCTGTCCAGTTTAACAAACAGTAAGATTGGCTTCTCAACACATGAATCTAGCCAACTGCATAACCAGCCAACAGGAGGTCACACACAAGGATCATGGAATAAGTGAAGGTCACAATTCCCTGAACTTCTCCAGCTGGTCTAATGTGATCCCAGCTCAGCATGAAATGTTAATAGTTCTGTTGACGAGCTGCCATTCAAATATTTTGAGTAAATAACAACAGATCGAAAATTCTTTGATGTTGTACACCAAATATTGATAGAGGAAAAAAATCAGTATGTCTCATTTGTACTGGATTTTTTTAAAAAAAGAACATTCCCCAAGATTGGATTCATTTTTATAACTCAGTGGTTTAAAAACTGTTATGAATCTAGAAGATTACATATTAAGATGAATGACTTGCTATATCTGAAAGAGTGATAAATGGGAGGCGGGATTTCAAACTCTTAGTTGGTTGAATTTGGGTAAAAGTTCATAATGTGGCTGATTGTTTCATTTGTTTTTAAAGTGTTAGAGTCATCATGGAACCCTGGTGACTGCCTGGAGTACTCCCTGCAGTTTTCTTGACAAGTGTGATGGAATCTCCAGCTAGGTTACAGGGAGGTGTTAAGAGGGCTCCAAGTTTGGAATCGTTGTGCTGCAGGAAGTGGCACAGGCCTAACCCCCCTCAAAATCCCTGAAGCCTTATCTTGCTGTTTGCAACAAAATGCAGTCAGCCTGGCGAGATGCTTGTAACTTAGTGGACTGTGTCCATTATGGACATAAAACACCTGTTGTGACTCTTCATGAGTGGTTCTATTTGCTTTCACCTGGTTGCCTGCTTCCTAGAGCTGAAAGGAAATAACTTGCTCAAGGTCACCCAGCTGGCTCTGTGTCTAAGACAGGACTGGGACTCATGGTCTCCTGGTTTTTAGCTTGATGCCTTCCCTACCTCATCAGATGGTTCTCTAAAAGTGAATTAGCTCTAAAAGCTGTAGTGAATTCAACCCTGAATTCTTAGTTACTTTTTGACTATAACTCCCGTTATTGCTGCCCTCTGGTCTTGTAGTTGAGAATCTGGTATTGTTCAATGTCAGGGGATCCAAAAATCAGGAAAGGCCACTGTAAATGAAGGCATGAAAAAGAGATTGAGCTATATGATCTCAGGAAGCAACTCCTTTGTAATCATGACTTTCACTATTACCCAAAGTATGTGATAAATCTTGCACCTCCAAAAATAAGATAAGATGATGATGATGGAACCCATAGTCGGCCATATGCTTAGACTGAATTTGGCCACCTATGGACCTGAGATGAAAGCAGATGTTGTTCTCTGATAGCGTTAAAGGTATCACTGGATATAAGCTATTCCAAATAAAACTGCCTTTTGCAGCTGGTTGGTAGTGATTTGTACCTCCTGACCTTCCATTTCAGTGTTACACTCTCTGCCTTTCTTGTTCTTTGTTGGTCTGTGTCCCAGGTATTCAACTATATCAGCAACCATGCTGTACACTAATTGGTTTGTTGCTTGCAGTTAGCTGTGCTCATGTTTGATATTACATTATTGGCATTTTGTGCTAGCTGTTTCTTTGGAACAAGCTTCAATATAGGGATCTTTATTCTGTTGTTTTTGTGCTCTTCTAGATGCTTGGTTATCCTTTGTTTCTTTTTTGTGAGAGGGCTTTGTTCTTTCTGAGAAGGCAGAGGTGAGAGTGACTAGTTTGGAAATGAAAACTATTCAATATCTATGCTGGCTTCGTCTACTGCTGACTCCCCCTGGTTCGTCTATACAGTCTGAGAGCTACTTTTGGCAAGGCTTCAGTTTCTTTGCTCTGGGTAGACCTTTGCAGTTCTTCCAATTCTGCCTTTGTGAATACTTTATTTTTTTTTATAAATTGATGTTGATCTGCTAGCCTATGTCCTGTTATTTCTGACTCTGGATGTTGTTCTTTCCAGAACTGGTGCATTTTTTTCAGATATACTCTTCTTGTTGATTTGTAATAACAGATTGTTATTCTTTTTGTTTTCAATCTTTGTATATTTGTGACCAGTATGCACCATCTCTTCCAGTAGCTGGCCTTGGTTGTTTGACCAACAGTCCTGAGTCCTGTAGCCCATTTGTCACCAGATGCCCAGGAACGTCAACTACTAGTCCTTGTAAACCCAGGCAATGACTAATCTGGTATGGGTTTATGTAAATTACAATTTACCAACTTGTTTATGGGAGAGACCCTCTTTGTTTGGCTTCTTTGAGGAGATCTGTCCAATAAGGGTGAAACTCTGATATAGCTCTCATCTTCCTCAAAGCACAAAAGCCCCACAACCGTGTCAATGTAGTGCCTCACTTGAGTTTTTAATGTTAATATGTTTTCTAAGCTAACAATGAAATCACCCTGCTAATTTCACAGAATTGAAAAAAATCTCCCCTAGTACAGGTGTTCCTCAGCTTACAAAGGCACTTATTAACTGAGTTTTGCCTCATTTTATGACCTTTTTGCCATAGTTGTTAACTGAATCATGCAGTTGTTAAGGGAGTCTAACTGCCCCCATTGATTTTGCTTGTTGGGCCTGCTGGGAAGGTTACATATGGTGATCACATGACCCCGGGACAGTGCAACTGTCATAGATACGTGCCAATTGCCAAGTGCCCAGATTTTGATCACCTCACCATGGGGATCCTGCAACAGTTGAAAGTTTGAAAAACCATCGCGTCACTTTTTTTCTGTGCTGTTGAAAGTTTGGTCACTAAACAAATGGTTGTAAATTGAGGACTACCTGTAACTGAAAATATCTTGTAAAATCCTAAGCAAGTGTGAAAAATCTCAGGGACACCATAGAATAGTCTGCTTGGTAATGAAGAAAAAGTCCCTCAAGTTTTGGCAATGATGCAAATTCAGTGAATACCAAGAATATATATTGGTGTTTTCAGTAATTTAACTTTTTGCCTATTTTTGTGCATTATGTTAAACACATTTTGCTTCGTTTTTACATTTTCTTTCTGGTGAAGGATACAATAACTGTATGCTTCCCTGTTGGAAAAAAATTATTTCTACATGCATAAGTTAGTAAAAAACTGTTACCTGTTTTTTTCTTGCAGTTTACCTATCTCATTGGTCTGATCTGAAATCTGCATTTCTAATTTATTAGTTGAGATAGAATGGGCCAGCAGTTGAAGCTCCAGTCGTGTTGTCTGATTTAAAACCTACATTTGGAGCAGAGAAAAAAAATGAGGCATATTTGGTCATTTGAAATAAATTACTATCAATATTGTAAAAATAATGACTTTGTAATCCCACTGTACCTAAATTACCAGAAAATAAACACTTTCTGAAATGTGTGTTGCTATATATTGCAAAGCTACATGGACTTTATACAGTCAATAAATGTTCCATTGGTAATAACTTTTGTTCTAGAAAGGGTCTCATACACAACCAAAAGCGTAGAGGCGACAATAAGATAATTCTGATATGAATTAATTTTAGGTCACCGAGTCTGTACATATACTTCTACTGCACCTTGAATTACCTTCAAAATCAAGTAACATGATGCATTTTAGATATTTTTCACTGTTTCTGCACGTCCACAAGTGCCAGTCAGCATCACTCATGATCAATGATTATGACAATAGCAGTCTCAAATATCTAGATGGCATCAAGTTGCCTTGTCATGGTACAGAAGAGATCCAATCTCCATTCAATCAGACAGCACACTGAGTGATTTGGGGCTAATCTTTAATCTTTCTATTCAGCCTACCTCACTGGAGACAAAATGAATAGAAACCCCTCCATGAAGTACCGTAAATGGAAAAGTGGGATATAAAAGCAACAACCAGAACCAGATGGTTGTGTTGCAGAAAGAGTACCATTTCTGAGTTGATTGTGAAATAGTAGACTAGACTAGAAGAGAATAGAATGCTTTTGTACTTTCCTTTCAGCCATTACTTGATTAAGACAAGTTCAAAATTATGTATTGAGATTAAGACTTGCCCAAAATGTAGCTGAACTCAGCTGTGCTTACGATGTTCTGTCAATAAAAAGTCAGTGATGACGATAATGTCAAATTTGTCTCCTCTGCAGGGTAATTCTTATTTTAAATGTTTTAAAGGAGATACTTGTTTTAAATGAGATAAAAAGAAGGGAAGTTGGGAATTGGCAGTTGAAATTCAACCCATCTGCTTTATCAAATACTTGGTCAGTCAAGTCATTCCTCTTATTTAAAAACAATATTAGGAATGTCTTTTTCCTATGTAATCACAGAGAATTTTTATGAGAATATTAAATGAGGATCCATGTTCTCTTTTGCCAAAATGACACCATGGTTTCGGTTTTAATACACTGCTTTAATGAATGCTTCTTACACCTTTTTTAAGTCTCAAGAATGACATCTGTTTTTAAGAATGAGGAAACAGAACTGTCATGTGAAGCCTTGTTTTCCGTTCTATCCTGCTACATGTTCTGCAGGTCATTATTGTGTTTCTCACTGTGTATTTTTTTAAGTTTTAATTCATCAGGATTTGGCTTCAATTGGCAGGATGAATTTATTACTCACATCCTTCATGTTGAACAATCATTCAGGACATGATTTCACACTTAAGTGTATTTCCAAATTGTTGGCAAAGATTTACTTACTTATTTATTTTAAAGATTCTTAGAGATCCCTGTTCTGGTATCAGATTTCAGGTGTTATATGGCATAAGGCAAATATAAGGAAAACATAGGCAAAACTTTTAACATAAAGCTTTACAATAAAGTTAATAAATTATGTGATGCACTTAACTGATAGTGTGGTACTAGGCATTCATCTCTGGTGAGGGCATTTCATAAAAGTGTGAAACACACTCCAATGAGAGAAAGAGCATCTTCTTTGCAAAATATTTACTGAAAAATCTTAACAGATTAATAGGGAGGCTCTTTTTTAAAAAAGATATTATACTGAGGCCAAGATACCGGAGGCAGTAATTTTTCAGATATTTGTGGCCCAGGCCATTTTAGCAAGAATTAATAGCCTACCCTGTGTTTAGAAGGAAACAGGCAACTAATGAAATACCTTGAAAGTTGATCTTTATTCACTGAAGCTTCTGAACTATCTTTAAAGTTAGTCATGTCAGAAGGGTATTGAAGTAACTTATAAAATCGCTCTAATGAAGCCAATTTTCTATCACTAGAACGTTGCCTTTTGAAATTAGATCCTGGGAATTTTATTTTTTAAGTAACAGGGTTTGCAGCTGAACAGAGTTTGCAACTGAACAGGTTTGAAGACTCAGACTTAGTTAACCAATTTGTAGTGTTTTCTGTTCAAAATTGATTTAGTAATATGAATCTTATGTTTTCATGGAGAAATTGATCTGTAAAAGGACCTATGAAATTTGGGGGGGGGGAATCTATAGATTATTGTTTTTGGTCATTTCCTTTTGCATTATATTTATAATGCTTTGTGTTTTATGCTTTGTAAATTACACACAAATTTCCAAAGCCTTCAAAAGTTTTGCTCTTTTAAAACTGTCAGCAAAATAGTTTGGTTCACTGTTCAACATAAACATTTCAGAAACAGTTGTAGCTGAATGCAAATACTTTACGAATATTTTTCATTTATTGTGAGATATGTAAGAAGTTTGAAATGGATTTATTATTTCAAGAATTCTATATTGTTTGTTCTGTAAGTGCAATCATTTGTGGTTATTCCATAATAACCACAGTTTTGGATGAAATTTGACTTGAGATCTCTAATGAAGGGATACAAAGAGCAAGAGAAAAAGAACAAGTTGGAGTATGGGAATTTTATGGAACCACAATTGATTTGGGACTTGGACATCAACTTGAAAAAATGTGACCATTTATTTTTCCTTGGCACTTCCTGTTATCCCCTAACCTTTCTCCCACTCAGTTTAGTCTTTTCATTTATCTTTCAGTTAAGTCATAATTGTTGAAATACTAATGCTTATCCGATTTCCTCACAGAGTATGTCTTACATAAGGGCACATAATCTGGGTCGCTCTAAGATCCACTTTAGCACTGTTTGATGGGCTGAAGCAGATAAAAAATAATTTTGATTTGGATCTGGGTTCAGGTCATTGTCTCTTCAGCTTCTGTTCCTTTCTATGTTAAGAAAAATGATAATCAAACCTTAAAGAAACATTTTCAAAAGTGTTCTTTAAACAGAAATACATATTTTCAAGGTCTAAAATCTTTAAAAAATCCACTCGTGTTAAGAATAGAATAGTTATCTTTTCCAATAATGTGCAATTCCTTTGTTAGACATTGTTCGACATTAAGTCAGGTCCTTCTTGCTCACTTCCAGTTTTCTTTGCTCATAATCCAGCCACTGCTAATGCTATAACTATCAAAGACAATCCCTAATTTTCCACAGCCCATACACTGCCCAAGTCTTTCTCACATAAGATTATTTTCTTTGTCCAACTCAGTTGCAAATGAATCAAGGCAAGAGATTTTGGGGTATGCTCATATGAACTCAGTTGAGACTGTTCTCTCATAACATGAGAACATGGGAATGAATGGTTTTGCAAAGAAGAACAGTTATATTGAGTTTAGTGACACAGTTATTAGTATAGTATTACATACATTCTATATGTGTATAGAATTAGATAGAAAGAAAAAAAATAGTGTATTCATACATCCAGCTGATGCTCAATCTAATATTTTGAATACTGGAATGTATACAGTTCAGAATAAGAAGAGAGGTGGTCATTTTCCTCACAGATGCATTTTGAAAGATTATTTAATTACAGCCTTCTCAAATACATTCGTTTTGTTTTTAAGGTTGAGCATTTTCCTTTTTATTAGCCAAATGTTTCTCATGAAACTGCAGATTAAAAGCTTTTTTAGGGCAAAAATATTACTCTAGCTGACAAAACATAGTGCTTTTGTTACTTACATGTGCTTCGACATCTGTTAATTTGCGGGTCTGTTCTGCTGTTTGATTTAGTAGGTTTGTGCCTAATTCAATCATCACTGCTGTCTGATTCTGAACTGCATTCTGCTGAATCTCAACCATTTCTTTTTTCATATTATCTTGGATATAATTCTCAATCTGCATGACAAAAGAAAAAGAAGATTTTGTTACCTTAAAGTTCAGACAATATTTTATCTTCTTTTGTTTTGGTTTAGTTTTTGTTTAACAGGTAAGATCAAATAGGGTAGTCTGTTGTAAGCCATACAGACTGACTTTCATCCTTAGTCTTCCGGAGGCAAATCTAGTACATCTTGTTTTCCAGTAGCCAATATAAAGAGAGAAAGGAGATACAATTAAAATAAATACTATTGACTCTAATGTAATATAGACTATTGAACATTAATTATTATTTTTGGTCTTCTTTTAAAGAAACTATCATTATTTCTTCTTTAAGAAAAATGCAGACAGATTGCCTAAAGGAATTAAAGTAGACGATGAAGAAAGCTTAGATATGAAGTATGATGTGGCTAAACATTGTGATACAAATATGTCCCTTTTTTGTCCATGTAATGTTGGAGAGTATATGATTCTAGATCTCCCTGGATGTGCTATTACGCATAAGAACGTTTCTTGAGTGGTTATTTAAACTTGGCTACACGGATGCTTCCCACTATTGTCACCTCTGGTGGCATTGGATCATTGCACACTTTGTTTAAGATGAGAGTAGTTTAGACAAAGGCTCAACAGTTTAGTCATCTTCCTGAATCAGAAGTTCAAATATGTAAGAATATCTCAAATCCATGTTGCTGGGATGAGACAAGAAGTCTGGTATGTTATTTGTACATTGTTACTCAACTTTCAGACAAACAAAACATAAAAAGAGTGTGAAACAATATCTTTCTTCAAGGACTGCCAAAATAACAACTGTTTCAAAATTATCTTGAGTCACGTTCTGATAAGTGTTTCAGCATGTGTGGCCAACATATTCCAAGATTTAATGTTTTTTAAGGTGTTGTTTATATTAAAAATTTCTCGGTGGGATATTTTTTCATAGATTTTAAATTCTTTAAAAATTAATTTTCTCACAGTTTCTTTTTCTTATTTCTAATAAGAAAGCCTGTGCCTTAAAAGTTTATTGTCCTTAGTCACCATTTCAATTGCTGAATGTCGTGTCATTCTTTATCATCAAATTCTCTTCACTTAAAAAAGTAGTTAAAATCTCATTTGTAATAGGAAATAATTCTTGAATATTTGTGGATTATGTCCCCTCCCTTTTCCTTCCATTCAACATCCAACTCATATTACTTTAAACACTTCCAATATAGGACATTCCCTAACTTTATTTCCTCAAATCAATCTACCTAACTTAGTGCCCGCTAGATATGATAAGTCTCTAACTGCAATAATTCTCAATGAAGATTCTCAGTCATGCAC
>JANHFO010002938.1:41936-53069 GCA_032468095.1 Pareas carinatus | reverse complement strand
CTATAAGTAGAGTCTTCTTTTCTCCAGTGTCACATAACTCTCCTGGTTTTAGAATATTCATTGATAAATTAGGAACAGAGTTTGTTTCTACCATCTCTCCAGTAAAATAATATGACAGAGCTTCCACCTGGCCATTCTTGGCCACCAAATTAATGGGGCCAATAAGATAGTATTTGTACTGGCCAAGACAAACATTGGCTGCTCGCAGGGAAAAACCCTTTCACTCTTGCCTCTGCCTTCTAAAGAAATACAGCAGCATCCTGAAAATCCCATATTCCAAAGGTGATAAGAAGCTCCTTTAAAAAAAAAGCTATGTTTATGCCAGCTGCATCCAATAAGGAAACAGAGGCAATGCCAAATGACCTACACACACACTTGAAGGACAAATGAACAGAAGAATTTGTAGCACTATCCTCCATGAACACAATGCCAAAATAAAAGAATTATTCTTCACAGACCAGAGTGAGGATAGCCGAGAGCTAACAAAGATAATGACCAAGAATCAGAATTTATTGGCCAAGTGTGTTTGGACACACAAGGAATTTGTCTCTGGTGTACATGATCTACATGCATACAATAAACAAACTGTGATTGCCATCATAAGATATATTCATAATCATAAAATACATTCATCTTGTCATGTACATATAAGCTGCAATCGACTAACCATGAATACAATCACAATCATAAAGTACATTCATCATGTAATCATGTTATAAAATACAATCAACATGTCACAAAACACATTTCATCATGTCACAAAACACCTTCCTCATGCCATACGTTACATTTTTGTGATACAGTACATTTTTGTAATAGATTTAGAACAGTTGTAGAATATTAATAATCTACCAGTCAAAATAGAGGTACTAAATGAATAACTATTTTATATTGTAACAAGATAGTATCTCTAGTAATCAGAGCAGCAGCAAGTGCTTCAGTTGTGGAAAAAACTTCGGTGATACAGATACAGTACCTGTCTTCCAGTCAAAAAAGGCCAGGCACATAAGAGAAGGGCTAAAAAAATCACTAGTGAGTCAGCTCATTCATGGATATCATTTATTTGTTTGTTTAATTTATTTGCCACTTTTCTCACTGTGGGGCAACTCAATGCAGCTTACAATGATAAAAAGGAAGAAAAATAAAAGTAAACAAGACAGAAGTAAAATAATAGAACAATAAAATAAACAATGACAAACGAACACAGCCAGAATAATACATCAATATGATAGCTCAAAAGATGGGTGGATGGAGAGCAAAACACAAGGGGAGAGGGAGGTGGAGTCTGTCATCAATCTAGCAATCAAATTCTCATGGCATCTGGCATAGCAGTTCTGTCAGGAATTGTGCTATAAACAAGAAGTAGACCCCAAGTCCCAAACTAAGTTTCTAGCTAAGGGAAAGGTGTTAACTATTGAGTGAGGTACCAGGCCCAGTGCTAATAGAGAACCCCAAAAAGAAGATCTCATGACATCTAAGAAAAATGAGTTCGGGACCATGAAGCAGCCACGACCTCCTTTTGGAGCTGAAACAGGATACCCTCCTCTTTTGGTTTACGGATCAGACGCTATAGATATATCACTGGGCCAAACCAGCCCTCAAAACTACCTACAACTCTCAGATTAGGCAGAGGGAGAAAAAGACAACGGAGGTGCTCATTGGCATGGCATTGCAACTATTCAAGTAGATGGCCTCTTGCTGAAATTTTGTCATAGCTGGAAAGCACATTCCTCATACAGATTTGCATGTTTGAAATTTCCAAAAGAAAGCAGAAGATAAAGGGGGCGGGGGTTTCCCTCATCATTTTCTAAGAATTAAACATCAAAGAATTACGCAATCATTCATTAATCGTAGACAGTGTACTTACTGGTCAACTATTCTTAGGAATGTTCCCCATTTTTTAATCATTCCTACAAAAAGCTGGAACTAGAAAGCAATTCTGAATATTCAGCAGTCTCATCAAACAGAGCACTTTCAGAATGGGACCAAGAGTAATACTAGATCAATTGTGTGACACTGGTAGACCGTGGCAGAAACATACCTCCATATTTCTATACTTTTCTTCAGTATCATTTATAATAGCAGTCAAATTCAGTTCAGAGCCCTTCACATTGTTCTGGTATTAATCTCTAGAGTGTTTACCAAAGTAATGGCTACATTCATAAATCATCTGAGGACTCGAGATATGCACATCTGTGCGTGCCTCGATGATCTACCAAATCTAGCACCCAGATCAGAGTTGCCTGGAAAATCACAGCTTTATAATGAATACTCCCTAGACATGTCCTGATAAACACACAAAAGGAAAAAAAACAGCTTTTTTTTGCAGAACATGCACACACAAAAATCATAAGGTCATAAAATTGACTTTCAAATCACTTGTATTCAACAATTATGAAGCTGGCATGCTTGCAGGAAATTATGATAGCTTGGATAGGTTAAGTTCATGGGCATGCATCTATTCCCAAATGTGTCAATGTGTTTTGCTGCTTTCCTAGATTTGAATAACCACCAGAGGGTACCTCTAATTTTCCTATTGGTGGCTGAACCCAGTTAATCTGTTTCTGTCAGAGGACCAACAAGGGTGCAAGGTCATGATCGACTCCAGCCTGTTGATTTGAGCAGCTCACTAGGGAACTACACTGGAGCCACTGGCCGAATCATCTTACTCCATTAACTGATTGATTGCTCAGTACATTATGCTGTGTCTTGACTGTTTAAGGACCAAGAAGTTACTGTACATTGGGCAAGCAACCTGTCTTGAAACCTCCACAGAAATCTCCCAACACTAGTTGCAGAATACATAAAGCAGATCATGCATAAAGTGGATGAGGACTTAATTCATCCTTATCACCTACAATTGAACCCTTGTGTTAGGAATGAAGCCAGTAAGGCAGACACCTGCACATCTAGATTTGTCAACAAACCCAACCTGCCTTCTAGATAGCAGCCAACATAGTTAAATGTAAGTCTCGTTTCTAAATACCCAGCCATGTCAACCAAAGAGACCAAAGAGAACTTCCAAAGATATTGGAAAGAAATGCACCAAGCACAGAACATCAGACGCTCCATTCCCTTAGATGATGCTGTGGTATTCATTTAGTTATGTCCAAATAAGTTGGTTAAGTCATTTTAGTTGTATGACGTATTTTCTAAGCAGTAACAGTGAAAATAACACACAAATCCTGCAGCTGAAGGGGAGGTTACCTAAAGGACAGGAAGGAAATTCTGCTTTAGCCCTACCTTCTGTCCTGGCAGGTTCATTGTCTAGTGACCCAAAGGCCACTTCGCAGTAAATCCAACTACCATTTAACTGAAAACACTTCTAAATCAGAACAAGGTTTTAGGATTCAGGAGCCCACAAGAAAGGAAAACATATGCTAGGAAACTATTGGCAGACATCTAGACAACATTGACAACTAACCCTAGCAAGAATGTTGCATGTACGTCTCCATACAGCTGCATCCCCGCAGTGTGACTGAGGTAACAAGTTAGGAGTTGTTTAGCCTGTGTTTTCTGATGTATGTGTTAATCTTCCAGAATACTATTTTTGTAATCAAATAAACACCACATGCCTACTATTCTTCATATACAAGCTATGAGCGAAAGTTAAAGCAGCTCTTACAATCTCTATCGCTTACGTTTCCTTAGATGTTGTTTTCTCTGCGAGAAACATCTTTTGAACATTCTTGCAAATACTTTAATGTAATTGGTAGAATAATCAGAAATAAAAACTGGCACAGTTCACAAGTTGCTAGTATTATTGCCAAATAAATTGCTTTTATTGTGGAAAGAAAGTGAACTTTAAAACTTCTGGAATCTACTACAAATAAGTAGAATTTTGTTAATTTGCTAACAGTACTAATGCTCTGAGCTAAATCTACACTTGAATGCTAGCTACACTAAATCTCAGATATCATACCGGCTACTAGTACTATCTACCAATATCCATACCTTCAGTATAGACCTTTGCAGTGTAGAAAACTAGGTATTTGAGGCACCTGTGGGGAAACCTGTGGGTGATTCAGAAGCCTGCATGATCAAGTAGCTGGTTCACTGATTATACATCAGAGATGAGTTAGCACATGTGAAATCAGCAATGGAGATAAGCAGCATGAGAAGTTTCCATAGACTTTGTTACTACTTTAATCTAACAGTGAATGGGTTAAATACATGACTAATGTATGAAATTAATCTATTAAACCATTTATTTGATAAATAAATTCTAGCCCGTTCAGTCGGGAGAGGTACAGCATAGAATCTGAGTGGATTTAGTCTATGTGAGAAAATCTTTAAATGTTAACATTTCCTGTAACTATAGAAGAATAAAATACAAGATGGTTCTTATGTGGGTTGCATTGCTTTTGCATCATCAGCAAGTATTATAACAGATGGATGGATGGATGGATGGATAGATGGATGGATGGACGGACGGACGGACGGACGGACAGACAGACAGACAAACACAGTCTTATGTCTGGACATAATCTTGCTTTTTCATAATTCTTGGAAGCATAACAAATTCCACTGATGACAATCTCAAAATCCTACCTTAGAACACTGTTGCTACAAAGTCATTGGAGCTATCTATTCTCCCCATCTAATAGGTTAATATTTCTGCATTCATTAGATCTGGTACCTGCTTGCAGTCTGACAGGACATTTATTAAATATAAAAGATTCTTTAGTCTTCTATTTCTACTACCCAATATAGCTTGCAACTGAGTTCAGAAATAGAATTATGTTATTTGGTTAACTTTTTTAGAAATTAATTAATCAGTTGTCCTTATTTAGTCTGCACCAAAGGTTATCAAACTTTGTAGTACGACGGCCCCTAAAATGAAAAAATGAACTTTGGGTGACCACCCCTTCTCTTTAAATAAAACTCATGATTTCATTGGGGTTAGGATTTGGAAAAGAACTAAATAATGTATGCCATTTAATTATAAATTAAAATTTAACCTAGGTATAGTTAAGTCTAAAAGGTTAATTAGCATTCTTTGGCAATATTGGTGAAGCTAATACAGACATCCCAGAATTTGTGCTTCAAAAGAAACAATATGGTACAGAGAATTAGAAGCCCCATATATTTTTATCTTTCTCCCGAAATGTGATTAGTTGAAATAAATTGCTATGTATTGTAAGTTGGTTTCTTGTTTTAATAAGATCAGAAATATTTGTATTTTTAGGCAAGAGCTTAAAAGAAGTTACACATTTATACTAATAATAGTAATCTCATTTTAACTGTAAAAGAATCAGTGCCTAATTGTAGTTTTCCAGGAACTTGTGAAATGTTAATTTTCTGTTAGTATCCGGGATGTAACTTTGACATTGTCCAGCTTTCTATTGTAATACAAGCACAGTGAATTCAGTCTCTTCCATTCAGACAGTTCACTGTCCATTCAGAAACATAGCACTTCCTTTTGATGATTGATTCAAGATGGGAAATGCAATACTGCTGGATGATGCAGGCAATGTTATGAGCAAAACTGTTACAGATAGATGCTAGAAAGAATTCAATGTAGACAGTAGTAAAATGTGTTTTCCCAACACGAAGCTAATATTTATAAAAGCAGGAACAAATCTACATTAATCAGATTCTCCAGCAGTAGAAGTATTGATTTTAAATGTATGTACTAGAAATCAAAAGGCTTAAGTTAAACAAATTATAATCTAAAAAAATGTGAGAACTGAATGTCAAAATTGAAAGGTGGCTCTCCAAACATAGGACTGTAGTTCTCATGGCTTTGCTAAGTTTACTGGTCATAAATAATTTCAGAGAGATTTACAAGCAAAAAGTAAAGATAATGTTTTTGTTTAGTTGACAAATGTACTGTGAGAATGTTGAATGTAACCCAGAATTTCCGTGGGTGTTTTATTTTTTTACGATTTATGTGATTAGTTCACATTTTCTTTTTGCAATTAATATTAGCATTTAAAAATTAAAAATTAGCCTGCATTCTTAAACAAACAGTGCTGATCTCTGTCATTTCCATTGAACGCTTATGGTACAATCAACAGGCTCAGTTGCTTAAGAATATATCTCATTCATTTCAATGGAATTTCTCCTGAATAAACAGATATAGACTGGCTCTGTTAATTAAGCACCTCACAGTACTTTAGTGCTTAATTATTACACAAGATTAAATATCAGTGTTACCATTCAGTTATATTTTCAAATCACACAGGATGCATATGTAAGGTAGTCAGCTGATTTGACAAGACATGAAGAAACCTGTTCCTATATGCATGTTGACTATAGCAGCTATGAATTGCCATTCACACTGCAAGAACAGTTGACATATTTAGATGTTAATTAAATGATATGCAATGTTTTTACAGCATTGTATGATGTAGGTACAGATTCTTATATAATATACAAAGAAATATATTATAATAAAATAGCAAAAGCTAGATTCTTATTAATGTTCTTAAAGAATAAGTGTCACCTACATAACTGAGATCTAGTTTTGAATAAATCTGACATTTTTTTTAAATTAGAGTACATAGGATATCATGTGACCACAAATTTTTATTTAGGTTGACCTCAGTGCCTACCTGGAAGTAAAGCTCACTGTAAAGCATAGACGTTATCAGTATTAGTCACATAATTATCAGGATCCTTTTGTGTAGGAACTTTGTTCTTACATTTGTTTTATTATGCATAATTCACCCAGTTTCACTGGCATAAAAATATAGTCTGAGAAAACGTATTTTCCCACTATGCAATGTTATTTTACCAAGAAGAATATAGTCCAATGTTGAGCAATTATTATCTCTTGAAAATGGACATCCTTTTGCTCTAGACCTAAGTTACTTGTCAGTCATAGACAATAATTAAAACTTTACTGTCAAAGAGATTCTGTAGTTCATAGATCAGTTATTCCACAACGTGGTCAATGATACTCATATTTTTGGGATTATGAGCCAAATGCGTTGAACCTCACATAGGGAAGTTACATGTCTCGCTTTTTAGCCATATATACCCAGTTGGCTTTCATTCCTTGCAACTGACACACAGGTAGAAGTACTCTTCTTTCAGTTTGTACTATTTGCAAGAGTGTGAGTTGTTTGCTGTTTCTTCAGTGCATGAGACAGCTTTAAATAGGTTTTCCATCTCTAACCTGCATATAATCCTACTCTAATTTAACTGGGATTAAATTCTGATGGAACTGAATATCTGAACATGCGATGCTAGATATAACTCAGGAGCATGGAGGGTATGCAAGCACCCACACGTGCAGCATGGTTTTCTGAAAATATGAGAGACCACACACACCCCAATTCGTAAATGGCTAGTATCAGAACTATCTTCAAAAAGCAAAGTATAACATTTTAAAATATATTATTCGATGAATGACTACACAGGAAATAAGCTTCCTCACTCTGCTTTCTTTTTCTTATGGCTTTGAACAACATGCAATTTTATCCATAGTTGGCCAAGTTGTTTACTCAGAATATCCGAATACTTTGCCCTGAAATATAATCTACTCAACTATAAAAAGCAGAGCACATGAGTTCTATTCAACATGAGCCTCTGTACAGAGCAGAAAAGATAAGGTTTTTTTTTACCTTCATTAGCCATTGAGTATTGTTTTCCAGCATATTTTCCAGCAGCTGAAGCCTCTGTATGGAATCATCGTACTCTAACGGAGCATCTCTTTGCACAGCATTGGAGGCATACGAGGTAGTGGAGGAAGACCGGCAATTGTCCATCTCAGGCAGAAGGAAAGTATAGCTGCACAATCCGTGCTGCACTTGGTATGGCTTCTTCCCTAAAGTCTCGAGGCTTCTCCGAAGGGAACTGTAGCCTGCTGTTAAAACAAGATTGCAGCTCAAGAGAAAACAAAGAGGCAGCCTCATCTTCTCCTTAGTTAAAAAAAAATAGGAAATCAGCCGGCTGAACTTCGTCAAAGATTTGGATGGATCCTCAGAGTCTCTTTGAATAGTTAATCAGCACCTCAGTGACATGTGCAAAGAAAGACGGAGTTTCTTCCTGTGTCCCAAGCGTGGCTGAAAGCAAACTGTCACTGGCAAGGTTTTCCTCAGCTGCTGCTTGAGCTGTGCTCCATTTCCAGGTGTTGCGTTTTCATGTTTTTCATGCAGAGATAGAGAGATAGAGATGGACACACCAGCAGTCCACTGCTCTTGTCTTCAGAAGTGCTCCTGAGACAGCTCAGGAGGCATGGGCAGCTCAAAACACTCCTCTCTCTGCGGGTTTCTGTTATCTTTCTGGTGAGGGCTGCTTTGCAAGGCAGCATGACGGTTCAGAGCATGCTGTTTTATTTCTGTCCTGAGTGGCAGGAAATCTGTCTAGGGGGAAGAGGGGATCAGCTGGGAGAGCAGTGTAAACTTCCTCAGTGAAGGGTCTGTGTCATCTTTCATAGACCCTGGGATCTAAGGCACACTTCTCTTATGTAGGGTATGTTTCACGGCGAGCAGGCAACCGTTTCTTTTAATACTTTAGAAGCAGCCCCATACATTCCTTTCTTCTTGGGGAGATGGGAAAAATCCCCTTGAGTTTCATCCTGTCGGCATTGTGGGATTTCCTTAACGTTTTGTATAAACGGAATCTTTCTTTCCGACAAAAGCAGACTTCCCTTTAGCTGTGGAAGAGAATTCAATGAATATTTGACCTCACGTATTAAGAAGCCATTTACTACTTTTAAGAGGTCGGCATATAAGAACACGGAGAGTTAATGTGAGGAGAAAGAAACCATATGCTGAAGATGCATTTGTCCTCTTTAGACATCACTTTTAAAATCTCCCTCTGTCTTCTCCAATCCCCTTCCCCCCCACACACACACACTCTCTTATAAAGGCAACTCATGAAGGCCTATTTATGTAGAGACCCCACATTTCAAATATTTATTTATTCATTCATTCATTCAATTTCTCTAGCCACCCATCTCAGTCAATGACTCTGGACAGCTTATAATTCCAAAAAATAGGTTGCAATTAAAATACTAAAACATTTTAAAACAGTAAAAACACTTAAAACTTCCAGGTTAAATGTTCATAGCAGCCAAGTTAGCTGTACAACCAGGAAATGGGACCTTTAACACATTAGGCAACCCAGGTGTGGGAACATAGCCAGGTTTTTAGGGCCTTATGAAAGACTTAACAGGATTGGAACCATTCTAATCGCCAAAGGGAGGACATTTCATAGAGGAAGGGACCGCTAAACAAAAAGCCTGTCTTCTTATCTCCACCAGCCAACACTCTTTGGCTGATGGGATCTGCAACATGCCCAATCTGTTAGGTCGAGTTGGATGGGTAGAGACCCTTGCAAAAAGCTAATTCTCCAGGTACCCTGGTCTCAAGCCATGTAGGTATCCCAGATACCTAACAGACATCATCCCCTGTGCCCCTTTCCTCTTTCTCCTTTCTTTGCCCTAAAGGAAAAACTGAAATGAAAGATTGACACAGGGTTACAAATTACATTATTTATTACACGCCATATGCCTGTGTCTATGTGTGCACAGACAGCATGCACAAACACAGGGATTTCTTCTTCTTCTAAAACTCTCTCTAAAATTAACAACATGTAGAAGCTGTTAGAATTGATTCGGCACTCATTCTTGCAAATTTTAGAAGAAATATAGAAAAAGGCCAGACTTTCTTTTCTTTACCATCTTGCCCACTTTGATTTCCTCCAGCTGTGTTGAGGCCACAGAATTCCTAGCATTAGCCTAGCCAGATATATCACCTTCAATGACCTCTGATGTCTTAGAGCATGCTTTCCAAATCACTCTTCAAACATATAGAGTTTAGCTTCCAGAATTCTTCTGGCAGCATGATCATTGCTAAAGATTCTGCTAGTTTAAATCAATATATTTGAAAAGTACCAAGGTCAGGGAAGGCTGCCTTAGTGTATTTGGTATTTCACCTCAGACTTCAATGTCTCTTAATGTCATACATCATAATACTTAAGATAAGCTTTGAATCCCATACAACATCTGATAAAAAAAATTATAAAAGACTTTTTTAAGACTCTTTTTTCACCCTGAACAAAAATAACAAAAATCTGGAAAGGGGAGAGGGAATGACTTACATAGTGCCTTGACATACTTTCAGAAATGTTCAAAAATTCCTAGTTGGCATTTGTAATGTTAATGAAATGGGATTGTAGTATGTATATGTATGGGAGGAAGTGGTAGGATTAGAACACCAAGCCTGCTCCCAGAATCCTTGTGTATGATGCCTCCATTTCTGTATTGCAGAATTTCTGATCAGAGGAAAGATCCTAAGTATGTTCAGTTGAGTTCATTTCAACTTCTTCAGATCTTCCCATTGGACACTAGAGGCATGCTGGGAGGGAGGGAAGGGAAAGAGAGAAGCAGTACTTCCATGCCTTTGACCCTGAAGAGATGCAGACATCTCCTCTGCATGTGTTTATTCACATCCTTTTTCAGTGATGCCCTTTGCCAAGCATATTCCGGACATGCTTGCAAATAAGTAATTCCTATCTTTGTAAGCAACCTAAGAAAATTGCACAATTTGATAAAGGATGGTTGGAAGCTATTTTCTCGTTTAGCCAATAGTTGGATTGCAGTGGAAAATGTCAGGGAGGTGTATTTTGAAAACATTGTTTGACTAGCCATCAATTTAACTATATTAATTGTTGTTCAGCTATTCAACCGCTTCTACTTTTCATGACATGACAGACACCATTTGTAATCTGACAGTAATTACTGCTTTGGTAGCCTGCAAACTCAGACTTGTGATATTAGTGATAGTCTATAGCTGCTTGTTTATACTGCCTTTGACTTTTCTAAGCACCAGGTTCTTCTGCACTGAATCTTGTGCACTGTATCATATTTCTCGAGTAAATTGATCCTCCCTCACTTCTCCCCAATCCCATCTAAACTATAGACTAAAAGTCTTGTTTACCCTCTCACAATACAGCCCAAGGGCAGCCCTAACAAGAAAATTGGAACCAAGAGGAACCTCAATGTTTCATCCTCAAATCAACCTGATAACCACAACGCTCCATCTCCTTCCACATCCAATCCATATGCTGAATGAATGTGGATTGTATTCAAAACTGGATGACTACCGAAAATAAGACACTGTCTTATATTAATTTTTGCTCCCAAAGATGCGCTAGGTCTTATTTTCAGGGGATGTCTTA
>JANHFO010002937.1:60426-70500 GCA_032468095.1 Pareas carinatus | reverse complement strand
GGAGGGAGGGAGGGAGGGAGGGAGGAAGGGAGGACGGGAAGAATGGCCAGTCTTTGGGAGGGACAGAAGCATAGCTCCAGGAACAAAATATCATGAACAGTGAAAAGATAATGCTTCTTTTGCACCAGTGGATAATTGTGAGTGATAATGGATTAGCTATGTACCATTATACAATTGATTGAAAAAACTCACTTTGCACTCAAAGGTGAATAAATGTGCCCTCCTACACTACTAATGAAATTAATGTGATAGCCATTTCAGTAAAAGTATCTACATTTACTACAACTTCTGTGAATTCTTGAGTTATTCCCTGACATTCTGGTGAATTCCCAGCATAATTGGTAGCCTTTCCTTACAAGTCAGAAAGTGTTTTCCTAAATAAGCCTTTAGTCCTTGGGAACCAGAAGAAGATGAATCTGATCCTTTGTTATTCTCAGACAAGGGATTTGAAGACATCTCTTCAAAGTAGACCCACTGGGCTTTCTGATTTATTGCATCTGCACAGATGCCTCAGTGATTGTGAAAGCCCAGTTGGCTTCCAAATACAAAGCTTTCCTCCTCTTTTGTTCCGAGGATCTGGTACAACTGAAAGAGCAACAAGTACAGGGAAGTCTCTGTGACAGGTTGCCATGTGACACCCAATCTCTAACCTCTCCTTATGAAATGGCAGCCTAAATCATAGGAATACTTTGAAGAGAATATTCATAGGTAACAAAGATGTTGCAGCCTGGACTTTTGATGCTGTCAGTTCCAGCCACTTCTCATTCTATTCATCTTTTCCTCACCATTCAAAGCAGTATATAAAGCATATAAAGTGACCAGATGCAAAAGAGAAAATGTTCTTTTGTTGTGCAAATAAAATAACTGAATTGCTCTTTTCTCTCCAACCCTCTGACCACTGAGCATGTTAGGGTTTTCCCCCTCACACACAAGATATTTCTTAGTTTTGCAACTCATTGGGGTTATTATGAATCTAATGATCATTTTTGTGTGTGGATGGCACAGTTCTGAGTATATAAGAAGTCATAATTAAAAAATGAAGGTACTTATTATTATGTATAACAATTGTATTTTACACAATAAAAAGGCCAGAGAGGAAGAGGGAAATGATGGCAATAATCAAAAGCAGTAGCAGCCTATTGTAGACAAAGGAGAAAGTCTAAAGCTACAGTTCCCATCATTGACATGTTGCATATTGTGTCTTTTTTTTTAGCACTCCTCATACCATTCTGGTTTTTAAAAAAATCAGAATTAAATTATCTGCATGTAGACAAGAACCTGTAGCCAAATTATCATAGAGTAAAAAATAGATTGGTTAGGTAAGTTTCGTCTGAATCCCATCACCCAAGGACCCTAGTTAAGTTCTGCAATCATGATATGCAACCCCCTTGTGGATGGGGAAAAATCCTACTGCCAATTTATTCTTTTATTTTATACTTACACTCTTTAACTATTGCAACTGGACAGCCCTTGTGTTATGACTGATCAACACTTCTTGATTTTTCTTTGGCTGCCTTGGGCTATATAAAACAGCACATGGAAAGCAAGACGTGTATAAGCAACATAACAGCTGCTATCCTTGTTTGCAGTTCAGATGCCCGGCCAATTTCTCCTCTCACCTTGACCCGTCCTTGCTTCTGCTTTTGAAATTTGTCTTTTGTGTGTTCTCCCCATCGTCTGATTCTGACTTCTCTTTTATTTGTGAGCTTCCTAAATTCTTGCTCATACCCATGTATTATGGTTTGACTGTGCTCCCAATTTGCTCTTCATCGCCAGATCTTAATTTGTAGTTCTGGTTGTTCTTTAATCCTTCAAATCTGTAACCTAACTTGAATAGGTACGCAAAATCTGCCGTTCACAAATGGCACAGTCCTTATAAGCTGAAGAAAATATTTTAATGATATCTCAGGTTTTCAAACATCCATGTTTTTCCTCCCAACTATACTTTTTGTCTTCCCTTGTCCCGGTAATTATTCAGCAGAAGACACACTAAAAAAGTTTAAAGAAATAAAATAAATGATTCCTCTTTATACCAACACATATTCATTAAAACCCGGAGTTTAATTATTGCATAAAATAAGAAAAACCTAAAGAAGATACGAGTCATTATTCTAGCCCAAGTAAGCATTATTTGTTTTAGGCTGTGGAGCAATTTCCATGAATTTTTTTGAAAGAAAATATGTATTTTTAAAATAATATGCAGGATCCCTCAAACTTCAGACATCAGATAGAAGATTTATGGAAAGAACAATATGCAATTGTGCATCCTTAAACATCAAAGTAACTCTTGCTGTTTAAAGCACTCTTCATTATAACTTTTCATAGTTTTCCCTTTGATCCCCTTTTCTCTCTTTATGGACCCAGTCCAGTTGCGCTGATCAAAGCCAAGGTTGCCAGTTCCATCCTGGAGGGCCAGAGCTTCGGCTTTTGTTCTAAACATTCTCAACATCCCATGTGCCAAAAGGTTCATGGGAAAACTACCACGACAGGATGACTAGCCTTGCAGTGGGCACTGAAGCAGTAAACTCACATACTAGCTTTATTATGCTAGTTTTATACTGGCCTATTTATGATGTCCTGCTGGTTAGAGAGGCTACATTCTTCAAACTTCTTTTGGCACACAGAAGAAGTTTGAGGTTTGTTCTGTATTGTTCCAAAGTGCAGGACACAAAATAATGGTTTTCATTGCAGTTCAGTACAGAAGATTCCAATTGAGTGAGTTTTAAAAAATCTCCCTAACTTCATGCGTTATTGAACAGTTGGAGCAATTCTAGAAGAGAACCGGTTACCCAGAGAAGTGGTGAGCTTCCAATCATTAAGCGGAAGCTGGATAACCATATTGGGTGCTTTTCGTTACGGCTTCTGCACGTAAAAGAGGGTTGGTGACTTGGCAGCTTTAATACCCACTTATATACTGGATTTAGGTGATCACAAAAAGGAGCTCAGGATATCTAAAGTTTACACATTAAGCTTATTAAGTATATTCCAAAGCCATAGAATTGATAATGCATCTTCATATTCATAAGAAATCATTCTATTCCTGACTAGGATTTCTATATACCATTGGGGAAGGGAAAGTACTTTTTAAAATGATAATGCTGATAATGATGGATTTACATCCCACCTTTCTCCCCTTCCCCTAGAGCTAATACAAATTTCTCACTTGATTAAAAGCAGCGTTAAACTGTTCTTAAATAAAGGTAAATGCTAGAAGGGAAGGAGGATCTACAAACTATATTTGAGGGATTTATGAGTCTTGAATCACCTTTTTTCTGATCCACATTTTTCCTATCCTACAAAATGCAAACTGTGCCATTGACATTCGTTCTTCTTTTTATACTGTAGCCAAAGCATGATTTGCAACGAATTTTGTCTGAAATAAATTATAATACAATTATCAATGGACATGCTCAGAAGATAATATAGAAGCAGTCAGCCATGCCCTTGCATTCATTTCTCCTGAACTTGAAAAGCTGAGAACATGCTCAGGACATCAAGGGCCACTCACGGATTCCCTGCACTGGGAAGTGATTGCAAACATTACCACTCCATTATTGCTCCTCCAGTCCATGTGGAAAGTGAAAAACCAAACTGCCTGCTTGTCCCCCTTAAATTTTCAGTATATTCTATATGCATTTTGTTTGGCCATTAAAAAGCCCTACACTGTTGGAACAAAGATAAAGCAACTTGATAAAATGTTCATTCTTCCTGCTACTGTTGAGATATAAGAAAGTCAGCTTGGCTGCCTAGGAAAAAGGGGTGCACATAGGGGTGGCTAACAACAGTAGCCACAATGGTACAATCAATAATTCACTGATTATAAGGGGTGCTGCAACTACTAACTTGATTTTTTTTAAACCATACCCTGCACACAGACCTGATTATATGTTATCACAAAAACTCAGTGGCAATGTGGGATCAATAATAAAGCCCTGAGTTATTTGTTGCTATTGTTTTTACCGCAATGTAGCAGTTGTTCTAGATATTCTGAGTTGCGGTGAATCTTTTAAAAAAAGGCTAGCAGTTGAGGTAGCATAAGTATGCTCTTCATAGTGATGCCTTGTGATAATTATTCCGAGGGGTCCTTGGTGCCCCCTGAACTTAATTGTTTTGTTCCAGATGTTTTATTACCCAAACTTGGTAACATCATGCAGCATTGATGATATTTCTTAGTTTGGGTAATGAAACCCAAAAAAACAACCAAGCTCAGAGAAATTCAAGGACCCATCTTTTCAACCTCAAACTACAAATATTCTTCTTTATTGATAATTATTCTTCATAAGGTATTTACTAAATAATTTTGTACCTAAATGGTCATATCTAACCCCCAAAACTTACAGCCTGTCTACCAGGTTGATATCCAAAGCCAGAGATAAAAATCAACATGATGAAAAAAGAACCACGAAAAGCAACTCTTTCAGTAACTTTTGGTGAAATGCCTTTATGAATCAGCTTTGGTTCGCTATAGCTTCCATCTCTTTCTCCCCAAACTAGCTAAATTATTAATTCCAATAAAACACTGATGAAACCTAGAAGGAGCATTTTGAGGAACATTCCAAACTTTGCTTTCAGCAAAGAAACTTATTGTTTTTATTCTTGCTATATATCTAACCGCATTAACTTTTACAAAGAAAATCCATTTGCTATTTCATTCTTTAAGTATCTAAACGTCTTTAATTCTGGAATAAAATGTACAAGCATGAGCTTATCTCTTTGTTAATCTGATACCCCACTATTCCTAAATGATAAATATTCATGTTTAAAAAATTAAAAATAGAATAGAAGATAACTGATTCACGGAATATAGATTCAGCCAAACTTTCATATGTTTATTGCTCACTTTGAAGCACACAATGTGCTTCTTTGGCAGGAAGATATGAAACAACTGCAGAAAACCTGGAGATCTGATATTGAAAAAAGTGTTTAGTGACTTGCTGAAACACAAATAGCAAGCAATGATTTGATGTGTAAACTGTCTAAATGGAATGTGAGAACAAAGCCTGTCTTGAAATTCAATATAATTTCTGAGATTATCATCAAGGCTCCAAAGCAGCAAACTGATTAAGGTTAAAAGGAAGCATGCAAACATAGACTATTGGAAAATACATTGTGCATTCCTCATTGTTGCTAACGGTGGCCTCTGGCCAGATGAGACATTGCATACCAAAAATAAACAATATAAAAAAAGCAAAAACAAGAGCTTTTGATACAAGTTCAAATTATTTAAAAAACAAATTATGATAAAAAATAAAAAACGAAACACTGACAAAAACATTTATTCATTCATTGATTTATTTGGTGCTTTAAAAATATAAATTTATCCTTAATATGACTTTAAAACTCTGGGAAATAAAATAATACTTTATTTTTATTTCAGGTTGAAAACACCGGGTTGAATTCTTTATCTCCACACCATTTTTGAATTGAGTTTCCCACTCACTGCATTTTCAGACTTCAGTATAAATATCAATTCATTGACTACGTCACTCAACTGAATCTAACCAGTATATAAAACAATAGTTACAACCAGTGCAACAATTGCAATAAAATTATGAACAATAAAGCAATAAATATGGAATTCCAGTTGAAAGTTTAAAATAATGATAGAAAACTAATTGTATAGAGAGCTAAGTACCTGTTAAAAGAGTTTATATTTTGTAAGTTAGATCTCGCTGTCATCTGTATTCTGTTTCTTAGATGCAAAAGGCATTATTATCAATAATGTTTCTTTTTCCTACTACTCTCTTTTTATTTTACACACACAGGTATAGATACAAGCTGTTAAAATGTAAAGATAGAATAACCAGAAGTGCATAAATATGTGAGCAGCTATGCAGAATGGTAACAGGTTTTTTTTTAATCGTTAGGGGTTTTTCCCCATGGCATCCTAAGAAATTCATAAATATTGGTCACACTCTTGCACCCATTTGAAGATTCTAATATTCTTAGGAATCTACAGATCAGTATATCACAACATTGCAATTGTTCCACTTGGTATAGTAGCATTTCAATCCATTGGGAGAAAAATCCACATGAAAAGTTTTTTCATAAAATTTCCTGTCAGGTATAATTTTTAAAGCACAGCATTCAACAGAAGAGAATATATGTAATTCAGTTGAATGTAGTCACGTCCTTGTCTTTAACCAAGGTTCTTTGGGCTACTGGAAATAAACTTGGGCATATCTTAGACACTTGAAAGATGCCAGTTGATTTTATCTCTGTGCATAGGTAGTGTTCTAAATTAATTGTAGAGCTCTGAAACAGGAAATGCCCGTCTTGGCATAAACTTCCCTGTTATAATTTAATATACTGGATGTGTTTTAGGAATAGAAAAATACAGCCCTGCAAAAATTGAAAACATGTCAGTCAAAGGCCAATTTTTGCACCCACACAGTCTTGATTGCACTGGTGGTGTCTCTAAAGTGTGTATAGAATATGGTGCTCCAGTTACTTTTAGGAATGTGCTTGCATTCTGCACAAAGCAAACACAAATGTTATCTTTGTTTATATCTGGTTTTTATGTTTGTGTATGCATGCCTTCCTTTAATCTTATCCATATGCCAAGGCTGCATCAGCCAACTTCTTCTATTTATTCAGTTTTGATAACCTCTGCTTCTCAAACATTTTGCCATTTCCCATTTTTATGTCACTTATGGGTCGGGTATAATTTTTTTTTATTATTCGATTTATGTACCGCCCTACTCCCGAAGGACCTGAGGATATATTCCTATATATAATTCAACTGAGGATACAGACATATTCTTACACATTGATCCTTTCTGTATAATCAGCCATTATAGCTGAAATGTTTTGGAAAGAGCACATTTTGTGCCTCAATGAATACATTGATCAATTTCAGTCAAATACATTACAAACCTATAACCTCCTTTAAAATGGCAAAATAGGTATCCACAGTATGAGCCTGAGAATGCAAGCCTATGTGTTGCATTAAGTTTAAAAATTTTAATTTAGTTATAATTTTTGAATCTTTTATTTATACAATGCCCAGAGTTCCTCTGTGAAAGACATGGGCTGTTTCTAAATGTGGTAAATAAAAAATAAATAAATACTGTAAGTGAATTAGCCTTCAAAAAGATGTTTGGAATAATATATAACATAGGAGTGTACTTCCAGATGCTACTTCCAGATGGTTATATCCTGTTTTATTTCAATATGTTCATTAAATCATTTTGAATATTGCAAAAAATCTATGTCCTTATTGAGTTCAATGAAAGTTGTCCAATGTAAGTTAGTCATTGCCCTAAATTAATTGAAGCCTGCAGACCCAGACTAGCTGTCTCCAGGGGTTGCTCGTGCAGGAAAATTCCCAATTGTCTATTGGGTGCCTCCTAGATGCCACTCTGTATATAAGCTCGTTGCGCAACAGAAATTGCTAGTTTTGTTTGGGTTACTGCTTGCTGTAAGATATGTTTGTGCTTTTCTACAATAAACCTGTGTTCGTTTCTACAACACATCTCTTCAATGCCTAAGAACCGAGAATTTAACACTTAGAATGACCCCGATGTTTTGATGGTACAGTACTGGGGATAGGATTATTGTTATGTCCCGCGGCTGGCAGCGTGGGAGAAACCGCGAGCTGTCATTAGTGAAAAGACATGGACTTGGAGGAGCCAATCGGAGGCAAGCAAAAGAGGCGCTTCATGAAGCAATTGACTGGCCGCCTGGACTGGGCTGTTTTGAATGCGCTATTTAATGGGATACGGAGCTTGCGCACTGTTGTCTCGGTTGACGTTCCTGTAATAAATGTTGAGTTACTTTAACCTCGTGAGTGTCCATTTGCCTGCCTCCCACACTACACAACAATTATAATGCCAAATGAAATTCACTCATAAATGTGACTCTGAATTTTTGTTCCTTCATAATTTTAGCGGAGAATAAGGGTGTTCAATTTTAAAAAACTGCATAGGGCCTCTTCTGGAACCAGCATTACATTTCTCCCCCACATTTTGTTCCTTTAAAAGGCAGGAAACTGCAACTTTGCTTTGAGCAATTGCGTTGAAACAGTGGTTGGAAAAAGCACTGGGGCACAGAAAAGATGCAGTTTTTTTATAAGCTAAGCAGTGCTGGGCATGGCTAGGACTTGGATGAAACATTTCCAGGAAATAGAAACACTATTAGCTAAACTGAGGAGCTCAAAAAAAAGCAAACAATTTCTCAAGATTGCCAGCAAAACACCCTCTAAGCAGTAAGTAGGAGCTGAGCTTGTCTCCAGGACAATTTTTCCTTGTTTGAGAACTACCTGTGACCGTGATTCTATAGTGTAATGATTTATTTAATTCGGGAGGCCCTTGTTTGCATTTTAATATCTTAATTGTTAAAAAAAAGCAAGATGAGCAAAGTTCTCATTCTTTTGTAACTAATTTCTGTGACAAAAAAGTATTATAAGGGTATGTTAGGAGAGTTGAATTCAGTATAGTGAATAGGGAATTAAGTAATAAATGCATTTGTAACCAATTCAGGCACATATGCACTGAATGGCTTCTGCCGACATCTTTTCCTATGCTAAAAATCTGCAGGGGGGAAAAACATTTTTAGCATGTACTAAAACGTGGACAACAGACAAAATATAGCAAAATCGCTGACTGCAAATATTCATGCAGAAAGAATGCCATCTAGAAAGTAGAATTAAAAAGTTTTCTTCTGAAAAACATTCCCTTTGGTATTCTTTGAGCTTGGTTGTTTGCTTGCAGACATTTTACTACCTAGCTAGCAAACTTCATCAGTGCTAGTGAGCGCAAGGCTTGCTCCCTGTTTCTATACAGTAGTTTACCCTGCCAGTGTTGGTGAGGAATGTGGTTCTCTTCTTCGTAGTTTCTTGATTAGGGCATTGTTTTCTGCAGGTCCTCGATCTACAACCATAATGGAGTCTGGTGATTATGGTCACAAGTGATGTCGATCGTTAAGTGAGACAGTCTTGTTTAATGACCTCCACTACTAGCTTTTTATGATGCCGCCATTAAATGAATATCTGGGTCATTAAGCAAGCACAGAGTACCTTATGAGAAGGGAGGCCCTGGGAGCCCTGCCACACTGCTGAATCCCTAAAGAAGGCAAACAAGTATCAAAAAGCTTTGCAAAGCCAAAAAAAATTAATTAATGTAGAGATCACATTATTCAGCTAGCAGGTGAAGCTAGGCAAAATAATATCAGATATCTGTACAATCAGCATAGGAGCCCCTCAAAGCTGTGTGGCAAACTGCTCTCCACTTCTCTTCTCCTTATACACCAATGACTGCATCTCGAAGGTCCCCATTGTCAAAATACTAAAATTTACAGATGATACAACAGTGATTTGCCTCATTCGAGACAATGATGAATCTGCCTATAGATGGGAAATTGAACAACTAGCCTTGAGGTGCAGACAGAACAAGCTTGAACTGAACTCGCTCAAAACAATAGAAATGATAGCCGATTTTAGGCAAAGCCATTCTATCCTATCACCTCTCACAATATTAAACAATACAGTATCAATAATAGAGACCTTCAAATTTCTAGGTTCTCTAATAACCCAAGATCTAAAATGGTCAGCTAACATCAAAAATGTCATTAAAAAGCACAACAAAGAATGTTCTTTCTAAGTCAACTCGGAAAGCTCAGACTGCCAAAGGAACTGCTGACACAGTTCTACAAATGAATAATTGAGTCCATAATCTGCAACTCAATAACTGTCTGGCTTGGCACTGCAACCAAGCAAAATAAACACAGACTTCAAAGAATAATTAGAAATGCAGAAAAAATAATTGCTACAAAACTCCCCTCCGTTGAAGACTTGTACACTGAACAAGCCAAAAAGAGAGTGGTAAAAATAATTATAGACCCTGGACATAATCTTTCAAATTCTTCCTCCCAGATGCCGCTAGAGGGCATTGCAAACCCAAACTACCAGACACAAAGATGATTTCTTCCCCCATGTCATCAACCCGCTAAATAACTAGCTTACGCAAAATTAAATTATCTAGTAGGAATGTATCATTATTACCTTCTCATCTTTCCTATTACCTATTACCTATTCTCTTAATTGTATGACAATTAACTTGTTGCTTACATCTTACA
>JANHFO010002937.1:22598-37992 GCA_032468095.1 Pareas carinatus | reverse complement strand
AGGAACAGTGGTCTCCCTTGGTAAGAACTCCTCCCTAATTAAAATCGCCACACCCCCACCCCTTCCCAGGGCCCGTGGCTGATGAAAAACAGAGAAACCTGGTGGGCATAATTCGACAAGAGGGACACCTCCCTCCTGGCCCAACCAGGTCTCCGTAATTCCCGCCAGGTCTGCCCCCCCTTCCTGGACCAACTCACAAATCAGGGGGGCTTTGTTGATGACCGACCTGGCATTACATAACATCAGCCGTAGACCCCGGGCCTGGATGCCTGCACCACCCAGAACACAGGATGAGCCATGGGGGTCGGCGCGAGCCACCGCTGATAAATGTCGGTGACGCACGCCCTTAAACAGATTTGGCCCCCAGCTCCCGCTATATCTGCCCCTCCCACACACCACAGGGATAATTTTTGCTCCACCCTCCTGGGTTTCCCCCTCCCCTCCGACCTCCCAAGTCTCTCCGCCATGCCCCGGCCTCTTGGCTGACCCCGAACATCCTTCCACTCCCTTTTGGACCTTCCCGCCTGAACCCCTTAAAACTTTAACATGTTAATGAGTGAGAGCTACTATTAGATCTAACATTTTTGCTGCTGATGTTCCATTGGTGGTCAGTAGGCCTCTGAGTACAATTGAGTTTTAACCTATAAAGTACCCTCTGTACTTGTAGGACTACTTGTTGAAGTGAATCTTCTCCACCTGGTGCATTTGGATGGAGATGCTATGAGTTTCACCTGGATAGGAGATTTAGGCGAGAACAAGGAGCCGCCTACTGTGTTCCAGTCATCACTCCTGAATTTGAGTTATTCATAAAGGTACTTTAGAGGTTGATGCCTACTTATTGTACACCTATTTGTAGAGGTTTTAATTATACTGTTGCAGGTATGATGTTATTCTCCACTTAATGTATTTAAATGTGCATAATAACCTTAAATAGGGCCAAATTTGGGGTGCCAAAGTCCAGAGGACTGTATCATTTAAATGGTTGCTGTCCAAAGCTGTAACCATGATGTAAGATGCATGACTACACAAAGCCAAAGAAGACGACAAATAGAGTAACCAGAAATAGGTGTAAAAGCTCTTTCATGACTCAGCATTTTGAAGTCTATTTTTCAGTAATGTCCAATCTAACAAGTTGAGCCCCAGTTCTGTTGCTGGAAAAGTGAAACAATGTCCTCAAACAGCAACTTTAGTCTAAATTAGAGGTTCTTTTTGGTATATAGAGTGTAGGTTTGCTGAACAACCACCATTAAATCTGAATTTAATGAATATTTGAGATCATAAGGAAATACATGGAGTTACATATATATGTTAATGGGAAAGCAAATCTATGCTCAAGCAATGTTTCTATGGTCTTACATTGCACCCATCTTCTGTATACTACCCTTTTACAATTCCCGCATGTATTCCTCCTGAGGAATCTTTGTAAATTGGGTGGAGACCAGAAGGTAGAGGTTACAATATGCCTTCTAGGCAATTTCTATCGCTCTAGTATAATTTAGTAAACTCGGGGAGTGGGGAAGAGAAAATTACATTGGTCAGATTTGGAGGAATTAAAAGAAGCCTCTGAAAGCTTTGATACTACAATAAAGATGACTAAAAATAATTAGGAGTGATGTAAGAATCAATTAGATTGAGTGTCAGAAACTCTGAATGCAAAGTGGTTTACCAATAATGTGTTGATAAAGGTGCATCACAGTGAGCATTTCAAATAATGTTACATATGGAAGTACAAGATAAACATAAAGGAAATCCAGTGACACGAGAACATCATAGTCTACACTGTAGCACTTTAATCTTTGTATTAACCCTGTTTGTTCACTCCTAATTCTATGCTGTCACTGCTGATTTATTTCCTGTTCAGCTAGAACTACTATGTATGAGCTGTAACACACTGAATAGCAATAGCAATGGCACGTAGACATATACCACTTCACAGTGCTTTACAGCACTCTCTAAGCAATTTACAGAGTCAGCATATTGTCTCCAACAATCTGGGTCCTCCTTTTACTGATCTCAGAAGGATGGAAGGCTGAGTCAACATTGAGCCAGTGATAATCAAACTGCGGAACTGCTGGCAGCCAGCAGAATTAGCCTGCATTACTGCATTCTAACGACTGAACCACCACAGTTTAGATATACATCAGACAGCAGCAAAAGGAGTTCTGTATTTCTTTTCTGCAATCTAGACGTTGCCCAGATGTTTCCAGTCCAAATACGGGAGCCCTAAATATGGTAATTTCTGCCAGGCAACTTTCTTCATTCACTTATCTGGCAGAATGCACTGAGTAAGGAGTATAGGATCTATGGGTGCAAACTCTGAATGACCATTACATTGCAGGATGATAGATGGTTGATTGATTGATTGATTGATTTCCCTTTGTTACCATCTGTGATCTAGAAGAAACAAGGCAGTTGAGATGAGTAGCTATATACATCTATCAGAATTATATAGCTACCCAAAGTTATCAAATCAAATCCTGGAGGATTATACTATCAATTGCTATGAATTTTGCTTATTCTTTGCTACCTCTACACTCATTGACAGCATCATCTAAGGATCATCAATGATGAAAGAAGACTACTATCCTTTTATCTGCGCTGTGGTTCCCTGATTGCAACTACTTGTTCACTGTGTGACACAGAATACTGGACAAGATGGACTGTTGGCCTGATGAAGTAGCATTTTCTCCCCCACCAACATTCTAATTTTCCATTCTTGCTAATATAGGATTGCCACAGAATATACTGAATCAGACAACATACACATTTTTGTAATAAACAATTATGATCCCCATGTAACAAGAATATTGATTAGATAAGCCTTTCTCCAAGAGTTACATCCCCACTCAGCAGAGTCTGCATGTTCTTTGCTTTGTTGAGTCACCAAACATCCAAAGACAGCACAGACCCACAAATAGCATACTGCTAAATAAAGCAATAAACATGAATCTGTCATTTTAACAGTAAGAATCATTACTCACTGTTGACTGGAAATGCTGACTGACTTTTAATCATACCAAATTGCATTTCTAGTGTCATATAAGAGACAGTACTCATTGTTAAGTAGACTAGGAGTTGGTTACTGGTTGTTATTCACATAGATGAAGGGAAATCCATTCAAGTCAATGCATTCATTTCACTATTTTTAGGCTGGGACCTCTCAAAAGGTTTGCAAAGTAAGTTAGAAGACTTAAAACAACATCTGCTGGTATTCAGATTCATTTGCATCATTTTCTGGGAATACATATTCTGTTCTTTGAATATAAAAACCTGAAAGAGTTTGAACTGGAACAGAATTAAATAAAAATGTACTTCAGCTTTATACTTTAAATCACACATCCAAGTAGTGAAGACTTGAAAAGACACCTAATCTGCCACAAAGAAGAAGAGGTCAAGCTATCCTCCAAAGCACCAGAACGCAGGAGAAGCAGTAATGGATGGAAACTAATCAAGGAGAGAACCAACCTACAACTAAGGAAAAATTTCCGGACAGACTAATCAGTGAAACAATTTGCCTCCAGAAGTTGTGGGTGCTCCATCACTGGAGGTTTTTAAGAAAAGATTGGACAGTCATTTATTCAGAGTAATATAGGGTCTCCTGCTTGAGCAGGAGATTGGACTAGAAGACCTTCAAGGTCCCTTCCAAGGTCCCTTTGTTATTCTGTTCTCTTAAGTCTAGGGACATTTTAAATGTTTTCTATATGAGAATTTCTTGGCATAGTCCTTTTTGGCACAGTTAAGTCATGAATTATTACAAAATGTACCTTGATGTTTCTGAACTGTGATGTCTTTTTTTTAAAAAAAAATCTGTTTTCAGTTATTTTACTAATCACTTTTCTTTTTCCAAACAAAAAGAAAATGTCTTGTATTAAGGACTTTTTGTTCAGATTGCTGACGATGTCCATATTTAAGGCAAAAACATTCATTCCCATGAGAAAGTGGAGAAATGCTAAGACAACGTGAAAGGAATTTATAATTTTTATTACAAAGTCATTTAATCATTAATAAATCTATTCAAATTCTTTTCCAACCAGGGAGAAATATTTGGTATTTCAATATATGCTAGAAAGAAATGGGAAAAGGGAATATGAATGTTTCACTATTACCAGACTATTGTGTTATAACAAAGATAGGAAAGTTCCAGGTAGGTTGATAGATTTGTTATTAATTATATCATTCATGTAAAAGCTTTTCCTGAGATAGTATTTCATTTAAGTATATCAAAACAAAATCTGTCCCCCAAACAAAATCTGGCTAAACAGAACTGTACCACACTTGTAAGAGGATCACACACACTATTATACATATCCACCTCTATTTCTATCACTATCTCTATACCCATATCTATTATCTATGTCTCTCATATAAACCCATACATACACCTATATTTGAGAGGCATAAGGCTATATTAACAAAATAGGATGAAGAATGATAGTTACTTCTGTCATGAGGCAGCTGAGAACAAAACTTGTTTTACATTTTATTAAACTTACTCCATGAGCAATCCATAACTGCACAAACGACATCCCTATGACCTGCTATCAATAGATTTTTATTCTTGGTATTTATTGCACTTTCCTTTGGTTGTTTTTGACTATCAATTGGGAATTTTGAAAAATAAATTCTCTTATTATAATCATAGAACAAGCCTGGAGATAATCTGGAGTCATTCCAACTATTATTTAACTTTGACATGTAAACATAGATTTCCGTTCCTTTTCATGTGGAAGTTGAATTGCAATTACTCATTAACAACACTTAAAATGCTAGGATGGAAGATTCTGGTCAATTTTTTTCTCTCTGCAACTCTTAAAAGGCCAGGCTTTAATCTCAAAGTTTGCAAGGACTTTCTTGAAAAAACAAGGGTAACAGCTTGATTGTTCAAGTGGAAAGGAGCAAAATTCTAAGTTATATAGCTTCCATTCCATATGTAAGAACTGAAAATAAAGATACATTTAAATTATTTAAATTATTATACTGAATATATGGTATAAGCGTTTCAAAGAATTACGAAGTATATGAATTATATTTCTACAATAAAATAAAAAATAAAACTTACATCCCCCCAAAAAATCTGTAGCTGTGATTCTTTTATTTTGTTTAAATAAAAATATGCAGTAACTGTCCAGAAAGAGAAAGTTGCAATGTTTATCCATAAGAAGTACGATGTATGGACTAAGGCTAATCTTTGATGCCAAAGACATCTTCTATTAGCGGTAGGTATTTTATTTTTTTCACTGGAAGTGCTGGTGGCTCCCCACTCCATTCATCTTCATACTGAAAGGATAAAACAAAGGGTAAGAAGACTTAGAACTGCAAAGAGAAAAGGAAAATAACTAGAAATGATGTTGAATACCAGCTAGCATTGCAGTCTTTGTTTCTATCAAAATGATACACCGTATATTTGCCCTGTAATTTTCTGGGCTCTCCAAGTGGAGAGGAGAAACTTCCCCTTTTTCTCACCATTTTTTCCTGTGTGCTTTGTATGCTTTTCTTTGATTTACCTGGTGATTTACCTCAGGATGTAGTGGTGGGTTCATGACTTTCTTATTTGATGTAAAACATAGATGTAAAATATATTTAATTATATAAAACTACAAGTTTGTGTCAATATTTCTGACTTCATTTAGACACCGGCTGCACAATTTCCTGACATTATGACTATCTGTATATTTCTTTGGCTGGCTCAGGGAAGGGACGGTGCTGGCCAATTTCCTTAATAATTGGTGGGGAATCCTCTATGAGGCAACCTAGCTGCCAATGGGAATCCTCAATCAAATATTCTTCTGGAGAGAGACTGATTTCCATCCAAGAAAAATTAAAATGAGAACAAAAGACAGTTAGACAATTCCCTAAAGAAATACTGGTAAGGAAGGTATGTTATTATGTATGTTCCATTTTAAAGTGGAATACATATTATTAAATAACTGGGTGAGACAATGTTTAATTTGGAAACAGTATGATTTTTATTTCCTGCCTGCATAGTCCCTCTGTGTAGTTTCTAAATATGCTAATTAAACAAAATAAAATGTTAAGGGACAAGGGAATATAGATTTCTGTACTTTAAATGTATGCTACCCATGTTATCCAGTGGTTATTTAAGACGTTTATTCTTCAACTCATCTTATGATTAGCCTTTCCTGTTTTCTTGGAGCTTGCAGAAATGAAATGAGACTTAAAAGGTTGTTTGAAAATATTCAAGGGAATCTCTGCCCAATTGTTCTATATTTCTACTGTCCTAAAGCTTACACCATAAAAAAGAGACAGTCAGATGGACTGACTGACTGACTACCATTTGGGAGAATTTCAAAAGTCTAAGAAGTTGCCTCTTTAAGACATTCAGCTGCTGCTGTATCCTGATCAGCTCATAGGAAATTTTATTAAATAGGATGTCTCACTTCTGTAAATATGAAGTTTCTAGCTTTTATTGAAACAAACTGCCTGGTCATTATAGGTTGAATTCTGAGAAAACAATGAAAGAAAGCCACAGCTAAATTTCAAAAAGTCTTGGGATCAGCTCATCATGCTTTACTGTTTTCAGCACTCCATTAAATATAAATTTTGGCTTCTTAAAATCTTATTTTTCCCCCTTTTTCCTTCCTAAACGTTGTATATCAAATACAACATGTAGCAGCACCTAACCAACCTTAGTTAATCAGATAACTAAATGGACAGGTGAGAGAGGTTTTTGAATAAGCAATTATAATGAAAGCCCAGAGCTATAAACTAGACTAGGAAACTAACAAAAGTGTAGAGGGAAGCAAGAACAAACCACTTCATCTTATTGGCCAGAAAATGTAGTCAATAGGACTCTAATTTGACTTGAAGGAGACTATCTTTCATGGAAAGAGAGAAGTGATCCTTATATTGTGGATAAAAAGAAATTTCTTGGCTTATATTTCAATATGAATCAACCTAATTTATACTTTCCCACATTATGCAAAAATTAAAATTAGTGGGAGAATGCGTGCAAAAATGCACAAAATGAACGGTTGACACAATTCTACAAAGAAATCATTGAGTTTGTTATTTGCACTTTAATTACTGTCGGGTTTGGCACTGCAATCAAACAAGATAAACACAGACTTCAAAGGATAATTAGAACTGCAGAAAAATTAATTGCTACAAACCTTCCCTCTATTGAAGAACTATATGCTGCACAAGCCAAAAAGAGAGCTGTAAAAATAATTATTGACCCCTCACACCCTGGACATAATCTATTTCAACTTCTTCCCTCTGGACGCCGATATAGGGCATTGCAAACCAAAACAACTAGACACAAAGATAGTTTCTTCCCCCATGCCATCAAATCTGCTAAACAACTAACTTACACAACACTGTTTAATGGCACGGCGGAAAGCATACAGATCCGAGATGGTACGAATCTCTGGGGAGAGATCATTCCAGAGTGTGGGGGCTCCCACAGAAAAGGCTCTCCCCCTGGTGGTCGCCAGCCGACATTGTCTGGCCGACGGTACCCTGAGGAAGCCCTCTCTGTGGGAGCACACAGGTCGGTGGGAGGTATTTGTGTCAATAGTTGTGTCCTTTAGTATCCTAGTTTGACTTTTAGATTGATTATTAGTATTCTATAACTGTTCAATATGGATTGTCCCAAACCTTAAAAAAAAATTGTATGGTATGATGAATGTGTTTTGTGACATATTTTGTCACAAATGTTTTGATATGTGACATGATAAAATGTTTTATGACATGATTGTACTTCATAACATGACATGAATATGCTTTATGATTATGAATGCACCTAATACGCACATATGATGAAAGTACTTTATGATAATGAATGAATTTTATGATTGCAATCATTGTTTGTCAATTATAGCCTTATGATTGTAACCATAGTTTGCCAATTGTAGTATGTAGGGAAGTATTGAGCATGTACACTGGAGACAAATTCCTTGTGTGTCCAGACACACTTGGCAAATATATTCTATTCTATTCTATTCTATTCTATTCTATTTCTGTTTCTGTTTCTATTACATTTTACAAACAAAAATATGTGTGAAAGTTTGCATAGATGATGATACTGACTTTAAAAAGAAATTAATGTATAAACTGAATTTGAGACTGAAAAATGTATTAATATTATGCAAATTAGAGTCCTAATCTGCAGTATCATTTTCATATCTTTTGTTAATCTAGGCCATTTCATTTCTGCTTAAACCTGATACCCATTAGCATCTCTTGTCAAATAGGTTATCTGTAATATCTGAAGGATGATTTATTTATATATTTATGTAATCCACTGCCACAGGATATTATGGTAGTAGATATAAGAAATTTTAAATAAGTATCTGGTACTTATTTATCCCTTAATATTTAGACATTTTTAGAGCCATGGTTTGCACTCTAATGAACTGATTTGAACAGAATGAAGTAATCTTAGATAGAGTTGCACATCCAAAATTAAGCAATTTCAATTACAACATAGAGTTTTGGACAAAGCAATCTACTGTGGACTCTCTTCATCAACTTAACATATATATTCTTAATCAACTTAAGCTAATCTTGCCTGGTTCATACACTGATCAAACATTATAGCGACTTAAGATCAGCATGAGGAGCTACACATGGATATGGATAGAGAACCTACTTCATGAGGCCATAACCCTCACTATATAGGATTATTACCTGTAAAATGGAGGGCCTATGAAAGTATAAATTAGCTAGGTATACAGGTAGAGGCCATAATCATTAGTATCAAAGGTAGAGTTAATTAACAGTTCATCATAGAGAGAAAGATACTGTGTGGTAGCAAATGTAATCAAGTTTTCAAATCTATATGCTACTAAAACTCTCATGTCTATGAACTTTAATAGGGCAAAATGGTGCACCATCAGGGCAAAACATTTTCAATCAAGATACTCAAATGAGCTGATGTAGAGAATTTGTCCAAAATCCGGGACCTATGACTGCTGTGCAATTGAAATTTGACAAATTTTATATGAAATTATCATAAAGCATTTTATGACACAATACAAAATGTCATAAAACATTTCCTGCTATCAACTCCTGATGTCTAACAGTGCTACAGTTCAACATGGGCTACCTTCCAGGCACATACATCTCTGAATATCTCCCTGGGGTTTTAAGAACTTTTCAAGCACATTAGAACTTCTGTTATTGTTGAAGACATTGAAGAATCTGGTAAGGAAATATCTCTGAATTGATGACTCAAAGGGTCACAATTTGTCTAGTTTAAAATTAAAAGTGAAATTCCTTGTAAATAGTAGCAAGTTTTGTCAGTAAACACAAACTATTCTGTACTCTTGATTGAGAACCTGAACTATTATGGTTTATATTTTTGTAAACTTTTAAGGATACATATTTTAGTTTACCTGTAATGGCATCAGGATGGTTTGGAAAGTTGGAATTGGATGCTCTCTCCAGTTCAGCCCATCAACCAACTTCTTGTAATTTACCTGTTCTTTGCAATCTTCACACCTAAACACAGATTGTGTATATATGTTCATTATTTGGCTCTCCTATTATTTAGTTTAACCTATTGTTTGTTTTGATGTAATGAATAATAAAAATATCTTTGGAGTATAGTTGGAACTCATGAAAAAGAAGAAGGAAAAGAATGGTTTTAGCCTATGTTCATTTATGTCTTATAAGCAAACAAATCTTCATTCTACTATATATGTACACAAATTGTGAAAGCAACTTCCTGCTTTAAGACAGGCTAGCTACAGAGCCCTCGTTTTTCTTTTATTATTTCTTGGATGACTTGTTATTCTTGATTTATCTGGCAAAGTATCATGCTGGCATAGAATCCTAGCCCTTGGAGCTTAGCTGTCACAAAAGAAGGCTGGTCTGTCATGAGGCAACTGATACTTAAGAGGTTTTTTTAGAATTCAGAAACTAGATTCCAAGAGTCTGAATATTTTATGCAAATGCTTAAAGGCCCCGTTTGTGGCAGAGTTTACTTTGCAGGTGCACATTCATGGAGTGTTTCTTTGAGTTATTCAACCGCAAGGAGCAGACAGAAATTTTTTTTTATGATAGAATTCTCCTTTTACTTAAGAAAGACTGAAATATCAGTTATGTATGGCTAGAATAGATAATGAAAAGCCAACAAAATATAAAAGAAGTAAATTGTGGTAGTGGCCTTTAAACTAAAAAATATTAACTCAAGTAGTATTCCTGATTTTGTTTGCTGATGGGAAATCTGATCAACTGCCATGAACATGTTTTACATTATTACATTTATTCTTCCCATTTGGGAAAACAATCACTTATCACGCAGAAATACTGAGCCAATAAACAATCATATTTTAAAAGATTAAATCTGAAATGACAATAATTCCCAAACCTTTATGTTTAAATAGCAAATATGCTCAATAAAAGTCAACTGGTATTAAACCAGTTTTACATGTGTGACTTGAAATAACATGTATTCATTCTTTCAGTAGAGACTAGGGAGGGGTTTATGGGGCAATCATCCTATAAGGAAATATTGGATTGCTGCATTGTATTAACAGTCTGCAATTTTATTAATAGATTTTTAGCTTTTTGCATTTGCAGTATTTGTCTGGCTCAGAAAAAAACAAAGGAGAAAAAGCAACAGTAAGAAGCCTAAAGCTAAAGAAAGAAATGTTGTTACAGTGTTAGATTAAAAATAACAACTGCAAAACACAGAGATGGACTTTCTCTGTTAAAAAAAACCCTTTGTCTTTTATACTCAACATCTGAACAAACAATGCATATTCATTCCACTGCTGTAAAAGTGCTATTCTATAATTCAGGAAATAACTGGGAACATACTCCAATTTTCAACTCATTGGATCAAATTTTTAAAAAATATTCCAATAAACATGCTATAATATTGTGGGAAACTCTCTGGCCCACTTTTTTAATTGCTATCAAATAACCACGGCAATTCAATTAATGGTCTTGTAATGCATTCCTGTGGCCCATTTTATATTTCACAATATGAAATCTTGTAGATTCTTTTCAGGTTAATACATGTACAAGACTTAATTCAGAGAAAGTTTAGCTTTCACATAACAAATTAAGCATGGGTGATCAAAAATGTCACACTGTGAAATTCATTCATGATCAAGACAGACAGACAGACAGACAAACAGACAGACAAATATACATTATATATACATACACATTCAGACAGAGAGGGAGAGAGAAGAGAAGGGGGGAGGGAGGGAGAGAGAGAGAAAAAAACAAAGGTTTTGTTGTATTCATCCATATTATCTATGCAAAGGCCTCACATTAAATAGTCAGTACATTTTTCATAATTCTCTTCAAATACAATTCTTTTATTAACTGGTTTAGAGAACAGAGAGAATTTTTCATTCCTGGATTTTAGCTGTCCTAACTTTCAAATCATTCAATAAAATGGCTTACATTCCTTTTTTTAATGCTCATGACCAGGTGTTGTAAGTGATAAATATGCATAAAATTGCAAAAATTATCCATTTGCCACTATGGTGAACCTGAAATGACTTTAGTTTATGAAGGAATCAATTTTTTCATTAGCATTTTAATAATTATGCATTTCAGATATTTTTTTCCTATGAAGAGATTTTAAAATCTCAATAAACCTTTATATTCAAACTGTCGCCCTATATTCAGAACTGACATACTTAGTGTTAACCTTCATGGAACAGTCCTAGAAGCAAACTAAAATCATAAGAACTATATTTTAACTCCCCTGATGTATTTCCACTGTACTTTGGCTCATAAATCTCCTAGCCTTCTCTCTGCGGAGGATCCTATAAAGTCTTTCCATTTAAAGTACTGGCTAAAATTAATCTTTAGAGAAGTGTCTTGAGTCCGGTTAAGGCTAGTCCTAGCTGAAAAGGTTTTTTCTTCTAGAAAAAATGTATGGTCTTAGATTTGAATTGTTATGGCTTATCACATAATTCCTGATGATGCAGTGATTTGGAAGCCACTTTAGAAATGAAGCTACAATTCCCCAACTTGGATTTATATATAGTGGAACTCCTCACTATTGTAACAGACAGCCACTTTAGTAGTCCTTTAACTATCTACTATACTAAGAGACAGTTACAAGACTACTACAGCTATCTTACTAATATTTTTTCCATCTTACATAAGAAAGCATTCTCTTGGGCTAAACTTAGTGTTCTGTCAATCATGGTTCTAGAGAGGAGGTTTCTGAAATGGAACAAGCCAACAGTTATCGCATGCATCGCTGTGCTGCCCTCTGGTATTCTGAATGAATTGGATATTACCCTGTTTCCCCGAAACTAAGACATCCTCCGAAAATAAAACCTATTTACAGTTTTGCCTCTCACTGAAATATAAGGCATCCCCCGAAAATAAGACCTCCCCAATAATAAGGCTCGGACTTCCGGTTCCGGGCGGCCTCAGTGGAAAAACAAGACATCCCCTGAAAATAAGACCTAGCATATCTTTGGGTGCAAAAATTAATATAAGACAATGTCTTATTTTCGGGGAAACACGGTATAACCCAAATTGGGTTGCCTTGAAGAGTTGATGGGGGTGGGGTGGGGAGCTGGTATGCATGTATGTCAAAGTGCAGTATAAGATTCTTTGGAGGTATGTTGGGCTTAGAAAAAGTGACTGGCCCAAGGTCACCCAGTGAGCTTCTATAGCTGAGAATAAGCTAGAACCTGATCACTCCACTCCTAGTTCAGTGTTTTAAACACTTTACCACTAGTCTTTAGAAATATTGGGGGGGAAGTTTTCAAACTTTCTTTGATTGCAAACTCAAGGTTAACACTGAAAATGTTTACTGGTTGGTTTACTCTGCCTTGGATATAGTTTGATATCCATTTAATAAAACTTTTGACTTTTATTATGTTAATTTCTCACTTTGGTTTTGTGTGACTGTGTTGTATCATTTTTGACCTGTCACCATAAATTATCATAACTATCCTATTCATTCTTAATATAAATATGAGAGCTATGACTAGTGTTGAACTTTTGGAATAACAAACTGAATCAACTATCCTCCACTGCATTTTTGCAAGTAGTATGCTCAAAATAATAGGCAGTCAAAGATATATAACAGATCTTTAATACCTGCACTGTTTAATTTCAGTGCATAAACAGCCCATAGTTCAATAATGAGGCCTCTTTTTTCATTCAAGCTGTTTATACAATGTGTATTTTCTTCTGAAGCAGCTGTGTTAACAGCACATTTTCTAAACAATATTCTCATTTGTTTCAACATCACTAACATATTAAAGAGCAATGTACACACATGACTCATCTGAATAATAAAAATATTAAGCAGAAATATAACAAGGCTGTAGTCAAAATGAAAATAGCATGAATATGCAAAAGAATCCCTGGGGAGAAACAACATTAGAATATAAACAGTACAAAGTGTGGAACTGCCTGCAGATTGTCATTTCATCCAAGCTTGAATAGGTTTAATAATTTTTTTCAGAATTAAAAGGGATTTTAATTAAAGGGATGATATGATCAGTAATTTTATTCTCACTTAAGGAAAAAGGTTTTTGTATATTTTTCTACTGTTTCATAACCTGGCTGTGACTATCTCCCAGATTTGGAAAGAAATTTGCATCACTTGAAGTCATCTCTAGACATGTAGCACACTCTTCATCTGCCCTATCAACCTCTGATTTAAAAGACTGAATTGAACCCTGCAAGTATACACAAGACACTCCCACAGATCTGGGACTGAAGGAGATATACTGTAAATGGTACTCTCACCATTTTGTCCTAAATACTGATTACTTTGTTAATTTCTATAAACAGAATTTCCCAACCTTTTCAGCTTTGTGGACCAGTGGGTGAAAGGAGAGAATGGATGGTCCTGTGCGTGGAGTGGAGAAGCACATGCACAGTTCCATTTGAGCGAGCGACTTATAGGCACGCACATGATCACCCGCTACTTGTGCGAGTGGGTGTGTGTGTGTGCGCACAGTCATCCACCACTTCCACGGCCTGGGTCTGAAAGGCTCAAGGCCTGATAGTGGGCTATGGTCCAGAGGTTGGGGACCCCTGCTATAAAATGTAAATATAAGTTCCTGAAAATCATGGAAACAACTTTTATGTGTATGCTTGGAAACCCTTCTCAAACAATTAATACATAACTAAATGTGGACTGTTGCTTTCACTTATTATTTCTTTTTCTCCCTTTTTCCACATATCATCTATTGTTGTTTAGAGGCTGAACATCTGGATATATATTTTAGCAAGAAAATGAAGTTCCTTGCTAAAATCTCTTCAAGGTAAACAGATATTTCCATTCATACTATTTTCACATTTTTAATTTTGCTTTGTTTTATTTTTCTTTGAGTATTGCTGAAGTGACTCATCTTTGACAGGAAGGTTTAGATGTCTCCTGCTGAACAGATTAAGACAAGGTAGGATTCTTATAACTGGAGGATAGGAGCAAGAATTCTAGGAAAGCTATGGCTTGCTAGCACAATCATCCCTCTTTGCAACATTCATCTCTCACTGAAATTGCTTCCAAATAATGATTACTAGTTTACAATGGAATTACTTCACCATCACATCTCAGATATGTTGCCTGAAGAATTTTATATTAAGATCAATCAAATGCTATGTGGTTCTTGGCCTTTTTTGTATTTAAAAAAACCTTCTCCAAACTAGTAGTTGAGCCGTGTCCTCATCCCAACAGGCAACAGAGAGAGCTAGACAGACAGATAGAAGAAAAAGAGATGGCCCTGAAATAGTCTCTGGTACATTATCAGAAAATGAATGTGGCTCTCAAAAGAAAAAAAATTCTCTAACTCTTATTCACACTAATTATGACATTGGAATTATGACTTACGCAGCCAGTAAAGCACGTAGAAGATCATCTGCTAATGGTAGCCTGAAGGATTTGCAAACAGTCCTGCACTTGTCACTGGCCAGCAGTCCGTATCTGTGCAAACAAAAGTAATGACTTTCTATTTATTTTAAAATTGGAATTAAGAACAATCATTATGCACGGTTCAAAAGAATGTTTAGATTTGTGCTAGAAAGGAATGTAAAAAGGATGGAAAGTGAAAAGGAAAACTGGTTTAAATGTGCCCAGCTGTTTCTTTTGGTCCTGTCTCTTCAAAGAGAATATTGAGCCCTAGAGAAAACCCATGTTCCTGAACATATGCACTCTTTTCGCCAAGCAGGCACTTAGCTTCCCCATCAATAACCTCCTGCTAAAGCTCCTCTCATCTTCCCATTCCCAAATCAGGCACTAACGAACACTTGCTTTTACTTTTGATATATTTGTTGGAGGGGGGTACCTTCAATTCATAGGTGAGCAGCCACCTTCCTCATCTTTCCTGCTCGCTAAAGAATTCTGCCTCTAAGACATCTAAAATGGCTGCGAAGGACGAGGAGCGTGCATAGGAGCGCTCCGGGAGGTTTGGAGATGGGGGAGCATTTCTAGTGT
>JANHFO010002936.1:48429-59313 GCA_032468095.1 Pareas carinatus | reverse complement strand
CTAATATTGTAATATATTAATCAGTATTCAACTAGAGGGGATAATATGTATATAGTGTTGATGCACCTTTTTATTGTTCTGTTTTGTGTTTTGTGGGGGGGTGTTAATTCATTCATTCATTCATTTTTTTAAAAATTTCTATACCGCCCTTCTCCCCAAAGAGACTGTCTTCTTGGATTTTTATTAATTTTTGTATTTTGTATTTTAACTTCGTTCTGAATAAAATTAAAATATACAAGGAAAAAAATATGTGCCATCAAATCGGTGTCAACTCTTAGTGAATAAATAGATTTTTCTCCATGCATGTCTGACGTATCACATTAAGATGGTACAAAGAAAATCAATAACCACACCAGAATATCTACTGTGATTATTATTATCTTGTATTCTACCCTGGATTGACCTATTTTATTCATTTGTTAACATTCAACTTTTCTCCAGGACCTCAGTGTGGTGTCCATAGCATTTCCTTCATTTTAGTCTTGTTTATTATTTTTGCATATTTAAGAAAGGCTCATCTCTCTCAAAGAAAGATCTGGGGTGGCATTCAATAAAATATTAAAAGCTTAGAAACAGTGTATACAACTAAAAGGAGGCAAGGAATGCTAAAAAAATGATTAAAAGCCAGCGGGGAAGGACTTTTAGGGCACTAACCAGCTCCATGGTTGCATGCTCCTCTGTGACCCCAAGCAAGGCTACAGAGCCACGTTTTTATGTCTTTAAGGAAGCCTTGGGGAGTGGGGTCCACCTCACCTCTGGAGTGAAGAGAAGTGTTCCACAGGAGAAGATGGCTCTCTTCCTAGACCTTGCTAGTCAGAATTCTTTAACTGATGAGGGGGATAGAATCAAGATTGCATGAAGTGTTAATACCACTTTATAACGCCTTGGTAAGACCACACTTGGAACACTGTACCCCTTTTTGGTCGCCATGATGTAAAAAAGATGTACAAACTCTAGAAAGAGTGCAGAGAAGACCAACAAATATGAGTAGGGGACTGGAGGCTAAAACATATGAAAAACGGTTGCTGGAATTGGGTATGTCTAGTTTAACGAAACGAAGGACATGATAGCAGGGACCCAATATCTCAGGGGTTGCCACAAAGAAGGAAGGATCAAACTATTCTCCATAGCACTTGGTGGCAGGACAAGAAGAGATGGGAACTAATCAAAGAGAGACGCAACCTAGAACTAAGGAGACATTTCCTGACAGTGTGAACAATTAATCAGTGGAGCAACTTATCTCCAGAAGTTGTAAATGCTTCAACACTGGAAGTTTTAAAGAAGAGATTGGATAACCATTTGTCTGAAATGGTATAGGGTTTCCTGCCTGACCAGGGGGCTGGACTAGAAGACCTCCAACCCTTTTATTGTGTTTTCTGAGGGGGATCACAATATACCTTCCCTGCCTGTCTGGGTTCTGTCAATAACCGTATGAGACAAGTTGAGACGAATGAATGTTTGTCCACAATTCACAAGTTATTTTCATGGCGGAGTGAAATCTTTAATCCAGTTTTCCTTGGTCTGATAATACTTGAGTCATTATATCACACTGCCTTTCACAGTGTACCTGGGGTTACATAAATATTTACTTTGGTTGTCCAACAAACCAAGGAAGTTAACAGAGAAATTGTACAGAAAACAGTTTCATTTTAGTTTTATTCTGAAAAGCATAACCAAAACGTGGACTTCCCCTGAGCGGTAGGAGTGACATTTTTATCTTTTATTTTTAGCTTTGAACCTTTTTCTTAAAAAAAAAAACCCACAGCAAATTGCACTGCCATGTACAAATAAAATGCTGTTCAATATCAGTACTAAAATACTGGAAGTGGAGAGCTGCAAAAATCAGGATTGCTTATTATTGTTATCTATATACAATCATAATTCTGCATATCGGGTCAGTAAAATGCTCTACCCCAAAACAAGTCAGAGAAATATTCAGCATAACAATACCAAGATGTAATGAAAAAAAAATGCTATCGAAAGTTAAAAGAAAGGAAGGAATGGTGTTTGTACAATATGCATGGTCGATCTTTGAGGAGGGACGTAACCCTCCCTCACAAAGGCTTGAACTCAAGAATTGCAAGGTAATTCCATCCATTTTCCCATTGGCCAAATAATCACTATGAACAGCAATGCTGCTAGTTTCCTAATGCCAATAATGTCAAGAAATAAAACAGCTGAATCTCTGACAGAGAAGGTTTGGTAAAGACTGGATGACTTGATTCCTGTTGCTAATCTGGTCTGCATGTGTGTGAGAATGTATGAATTGGCCTTCCTTCAACAACCAGTAGAACTTTCAGAAGCTTGCCTATCTACGGTGGCCCCTTGGCTTATAACCAATCGTTCAATGACCATTCAAAGTTACGATGGCACTGAGAAAAGTAACCAATGACCATTTTTCACACTTACGACCACTGCCACATCCCCATGGCCATGTGATTAGAATTCAGATGTTTGGCAATAGGGATATATTTATGATGCGATGTCGAGAGGGGATGTCATGTGATCCCTTTTTTTGACCTTCTGACAAGCAAAGTCAATGGGGGAAGCCAGATTCACTTAACCACTGCTTTACTAACTTAATGACTGCAGAGAGTCACTTAACAACTGTGGCGAGAAAGGTCTTAAAATGGGGCGAAACTCAACTTAACTGTCTTATTTAGCAATGGACATTTGAGGTTTAATTGTGGTCCTAAGTTGAGAACTACCTGAACACACACGAGTGCTCTTTTTCAAAATTTAATTAGTGCAGAAGAAACAATTATTCTGGCTTATTGCTTGGAGCTGACCAGATCCCTGTTCTACCTGTTTCTTTAGATTTTTTTTAAAAGAGAAAAATGACATGGAAAAGTAGCAAAGTAAAACAGCCTCAAGCCTTAACTTTTATTTCCAACATAGCTCCGAGGACCCAGAAATATCCTTAGAAAACACAACGGTATTACTTGCTTTCTTATATACATTTGTTTTGTGATTGAATACAAACAATCATTTGTGAAGTTATGAAACCAATAACATGCTCACTCACCCCAAAAAAGATTGAGGGGGTTCCTAATTAATTCACTGCAATGGATTAATAAATTTTCAAAGCCGTATCAGTAAAAATATACAATTGCAACAGTAGTTTTGGATCGAGCTCTGGATAAACGCAAGATACAAGATCTGTAATTACTTTGCATAAAGGTCTTGTCTCAGCTAGTGCGTTCATGGTGAATGGCAGCACTTTCCTTAGGGGGGGAAGATATATAGTTAAGAGGAAAACAATAAACAGTACAGGGATTATTGCAATGCCTTAATATTTTCTCAATGTAAGTTTTTCAAGTTATATTTTTAAATATATTCAGTATTAAAATCAATGGAACTCTGAACATGTCTCTCTAGTTCTGTTCTAACTCTGCTGTATTCTTGTAATATTGTATAAGGTATTATATAAGATCAGCCTTCTTCAGTCTCCAGTGGAACTAACATGGCCCTGAGGATAACAAGTATTCAGTACTTCATACGGAAATCAAATTGGGAAAGGCTAAATTTGGGGGTTAAGTTTACCATTGCTTTTTTGAAATCTACAAGCCATTTTATGCGTAAAACAAATAAACACAAAATGATGAAAAATAAGTTAAACTAAACATACAGAACTGTTATTCCTGGGCCAAAACACTGTAATATTGCCACCTTTTCATCAAGTCAAAACAGATTGAGTCCTTTGGATCCCTTGTGGTAATTAAAATTAATTCAACTCTTTGAACGTTTCCAGAAATTATTGCAAATTCCAACTTGGTTAGTTTGGTTTCTGAATAAATCAATTTTCTCACAATAGGCCAAATGCCAAAATAATTAAACAGACTGAGATAGGTCAATGCACAAGGTCACTAAACACACCCACACATCCACACAGAGAAAAATATATCAAGTTAAAATCAGTCGAATTTAGCAATGGTTGATCTATTTTCAACTAAGCTTATCTGATCTAATGTTAATTGATCCGGTTAATAAGCACATGCAAATTTAGCCATTGTATCTTAGTTTCAGAAGGTCTGCGCATTCCCAGTCAAGAAATACTACTTAATCCAAGTCAATATGTAGGATTTTTAAAAAACAAACTACCATATGAAGAACTTTGAAGTCACCTCCAAGGATTTAGCACCTAGTTAAGTAGACTCAGGTCAAATTGGTCAGTTTTCCCCAGTATGATGAGGTAGATTTCTATTTAAAATATATAATTCACAGATATAACTGAAGATTTATGCAAACCATATACAGATTGAGGCTCTGTGTACTTCAGAAACCACTGGGAAGACAGATCCAATTCAGAATATTTGGGAAAGTGAACACGTTCCCTCTTTAAAACAGCCTAGTTTTATGAACTTAAGAGAGAAAAAAGAATTGACTCCTTTAAGGAGATGACTACCTTCAATCCTAGATTTAGGCTATGAAGCAAGATTCCAATCACCAAGTTCATGAAACAGCGAAGTAGTGGTGCTTCTGAGATGAGCAACAGATTCCAGATAATTTCCAGACTGAGATAATGCCTCTCTGAGAAATATGGTCAATTTGCTCTACCATATCTCAGATACTTAAACACTGATCTACTTGTTCTGTCCTCCGATACTGAATTGCATCCATTAATTCATCCATCCTTAGTCTAAGATGTACTACTTGTGATTCAATAAAGTCCAGGAAATTTAAAGATTCAGATACTTGCCCAAGGTTCATTCAAGAATGAAAGCATTATGACTATGGAGCTTTTTAAAACTAAGCTCTGCCAGAGGTACTCCCTGGATAAGTTGAATTTTGTTATTGTGAGTTGTTCACACTGAAATTCACATTTCAAAATTCAGTCTGAGGTTTGTCCACAGGTCTTGCCTAACCCCCTCATCCTTGCTCGACAGATCGGAACCTTTTGCCTTCAACTTTGGAGAAGATTTTAATCAGGTTCCTGCCTATTGATTGCTCTATTTCCTGCTGTTTTTTTTTTAAACCATGAATGGTATTGTGACACTTTTTACCCTTTGATTCTTATCTTTATCTTATCTCTTATCTGTGAGACATATTAAGATAATTCCTATAACTCCTGATTGTGCTGCAAAAATGGAAAAGACTTTAAACCCGTAGCATTTATTACCTGCTGTGGTTATGTTCAGGTGAGCTGCTAAAATATCATGGAAACCTCTTAACTTCATTATCTATGTGGCATATTGTTACTTAATTCCCTATCCCACCCCCAAATATAAATCAATTCCTGAAGGTTTTGAGACAACATGGAGTATCCCTATCATTTACACAATGCCAAGAAATATAAACATACACACACAATAAATACACACATAAATAAACAAACAAACACACAGAGAGAGACAGTCTGCAGGTTATTGTTATACAAAAGCAAAGAGAAAAGGATATCTCATTTTTAAAAGCTTACAGATAGATAAATGTAACAGCTCTAATTTATTTATCAACAACACTTGACATGGAGAAGAAGCTCCAAACTTGTTCAATGACATCTAACACCACTTCCAAAAATGAACACTTCACAAAACTACGTAATTCCAGTGTGAAGTATACATAACATTGCCTTGCGCTAGACTACTCATTTCAGAAAATTGCAATGTTGTGGTGTTCAATGTTTTACATTCTATGCTTCATGTTTCTATGGTCTATTTTTTCCATGTGTTGTACAACACATGAGTGCACAAGGCAATCCCAAAGCTGCATTTCAACTTCTTTGCAAGTTGTCATGCCACACAATAGTGGGAAAGCAGAGGATGGGAAAATGCGGTGCATTGAATTATTTGTCTTAATTGCCGAAAACACTGCCCAAGTATGAAGGAATAATGTCTGCTAAAGTTAACATGGCTTTTCTCCAAACAAAAAAAGGGGGGAATACATAACACACCACCTACACATCAACAGATAAAAAAGAGATTCATTGCGATCGCTTATCAGACCAGAATCCTCTTCTAGAAATACCCTAAGATAACAAAGCTATACTTTCAAGAAGGAACTAAGTTTACTTTCTCTCTTTATTCATACTGTTACCCCAGAACCCATCACAAAATCTCCCAGGGAGATGAGTTAACCCGAAAAGGGTACAATAGTTTGCATATACAGCACTCAAAAAACGAAGGAAAGAATGTGTTTTTGAAGTATGCTAAATTCCTCATTCTAGATTATTCTGTTGAAGCATAACATCCCTTCAGAAATACAGATCACATGCCCGGGACTGAAGAAAGCTTGAAAATCTAGTCCGTGACTATTTAAAAGACATACAAATACCTTTTCAGCTTAGTTTAGTGGTGCTGACCGCTTGTAAAAGTATTTGGCCTGAGGAGTGAGGTCTGTTGAGTGACGGGATGGGATTAAGGAAACACACTATTCTGTATTATTATTAAGTAGATTAAATATTTTCAGTTTTGAGATTATGCTGTGGAAAGTCTATTTTTATGTTATGAGTACTCACAGCAGCCTGTCAAAAATATTTCAAAATGGCAACCTCTTCAACAAGGAAAGCTGAATAGCAAAGCAATAGAAGATTCTACTAACTAGATGCCTGATAATATTCACTCTGTCTAGAATCAAGGCACACCTAATTTAACTCTGGCAAGCATACATTCTGTCAGTTAAATTTATACTTATTTGTTTAGCTTTCATATAGGAACTTGGAACCTTCTGACTACATTTGGCAACAAGGAATGTTGACTTTATCTATTCAGTCAGAATATAAAACCTGACAAAAGACACAGACAGAAAAGAGAAGGCAACCAGTTCAAACCTGTTCAATCTTCCAATTTTTCTTTACTAAAGTAAATGTTCTTCTCCCTACTAACTTAACATTTACTTATTTAAAATAAGTCAGAACCTGCCCTTTCACTATAATACGTTTGCGGGAAATTGAAATGTAGAGCTTAAGCAAAGCCTTATGAAACAATATGTAATAGGCGAAAAAGAGAATCAAATCCCATACCTGTACCATTAGCCGAAACTCATGCTATTGCTGAAGTCACAATCCAGGAAAATAAAATCTCCACTGCTGTATGCCCAAATAATAAAAGTTTAGCTATTAAGCTTACCTCTGTGAAGAAAGTATGGCCGGGCAGCTGCCCAGCTACCAACTAAGACAATGCTGTCAATAACCACACACTACTTGTCTTTTTCTAATATCCACCACGTGCCAAGGTAGTCAGAAGAACAAGCCTTCAAACTCATGTGTCAGAGACACATAAATCTTCTGTTAGTATTGTTCTGGTACTAGCATGAGTATGGGAAGTTAAGTGACAACAACTCATTCTGTTCGGTGTCCTGTAAATCACAGGTAGTAATGTCTCTGTGATTCTAAAATAGCTCCTGACATAATAAGTTTTTAAAACACGAACCGTGTCACTGTTTGCTGAGAACCGAGATCTTTCTCTACAGGGACACCAAATGTATTCATAGACAACCTTCCAAGATGGATGTTTAGCCAATTTAACTCCAATCAAATTGCTAGACATCCAGCAGCAAGTATATCCAGTTTCATTTCAGAGAATGTCTGACTTATTATGGTGGGACCCATTCTGTTCAGTTCTATTATTTAAATAAGCAATAAATAAATGCAACCTTAATATACGTCATGAAAGAACACATTTATCAATGCCATTGTTGGATTTCTGATAACTACATGGACATGTTGACTTGTTTCTACTATTAACTTGTAGCTTTAGTGATATTCTAGCAATCTCTTTGATCCCATTCATCACTTTATTCATTGTCTTCCAATGCTTCCCTCACTCTTAAAGGGCATAATCATTCTTTTAGTTATTTAGCTGCTTCCAAGCACATGCATAATATATTGAATTTCTTTTGTCTGATCAGTATGTTTGTACAGCAATTTGAATTCAAAGAAAAAAGGCGATTCAGAGGGCACCAAAACATGCTTTTAGTTCCTGTTATTATCTTGTTAAATCAAAGGTATCTTTTCGAGGTATGGTGCATGACCCCAAGAAGAATCGTAGATTCCTTGAATCAATAGGTACTATATTCTTTAAATAATTTTGAATCTGGATGACTGTACAAATTTACTAAGAATGTAAAATCTGCCCTGCTGGACTGGAATCTTGGCTCATTTAAGTCAGTCATTTTCTCACAGTGGACAGACAACTACACAAGGAAATCCAATCATTTGCCATGAAATAATCTATATTATCACCCCAAGAGGATAGTTAAGTCTTTATTTTGTTGTGTATTGATTCAGTGTTTGTTCTTGATTCCATGAAACTTTCAGAGGCCAAAGGCTCCTTATTTTTTCTGGTACTTCTTTAGTAATTCAACGGTCGCAGCTGTATATTATAGTATCACTGGCAAGATAATTGCTGGAAACACTTATGCTTCTGTATTACCTTAGGAGTATCCATTTTCTTTATGATTTTTTCTGAGCTGGTCATTCTCTGCCTGCCTAGAACTAATCTCTTCAATACATTTCAACATGCCATTTGTCTTTTATTCTTCAGCCCGAGGAAACAAAACTACAGTATCTATTCCTTTCATTTTTTCACCATCAATTCCAGGTTCACACCAATAGATAAAGAAAAATAATATTCAAATACAGCAAAAAGAAGTTCAATATAGAACAAAACCAAATCACAACCATAACAGCTTCAAAAATTTCAAGGTGCAGTGCAATTCCTAACACGCCATGCAACTGAACATTATATCTAGTACTACGGTAGCTCTCCAACATTTTCAACAGAGAAAGATTTTTTTTCTATTCTGCTTTCTCTTTTTAGTTTTCTTACAACTGGAGATGCTGAAATTTCCATGTAGGCTTTCTGCATGCATCTCTAGTTAGAACTCTGCAATTACTTCTAACACTGTAGATAGAGAGGAAGAGAGAGCAAAGCTGGTACATTTGGGACCCATAATTTAACACACATATGTCAAACACAAGGCTCACGAGCCAAATCCAGCCCACGACCTATGTCCATCTGGCCCATAGTGCTGCCTTGAAGACGACAAGGGACTGGCTCTTGCCACCTCAGTTCCAGTCCACCTTAGCTGTGTGTGGGCCATGGAGGTGGATGGAGCTCACCAAAAGACCTGCCAGAAGGTTCGCAACAGGTTGCTTGTTGGGGCGGGGGGCAGCTGGGAGCCTGCAAGATGCCCGTGGCAGGCCACATGTGGGGCAAAAATTGCCCCCCCGCCACACATGCAGCCTGCCGCAGGCGTTCCAGGCACTTCCCACCCCATGGGGGTCACAGGGGGTCATCAATGGCCATGACGAAGGCACCGATTGCCATGGGGGGAGTTGGAGAGAGTGACCTGTAGCAGCCGCAGCAGCAGTTCAAGCAGCCCGTGATGAAGTTGAGTTTGACAACCCTGATTTAACAAAACCAGTAAAGAATCTTGGGACACCATAAAGATGAGTATATTTAGTACCACATAAAAATTCACAAAAGTTTATGAGATACTAAACCGATGTATGATTTAAATTGGGATGAAGTAAAGGTGAGGAAGTAAGAAGAAAATTGGAGATCCCTTCACATGTTGTTCTTCCAATGTGATGAATGACATTATTTGCCAGCCATGCCCGTCTAGATTCTACATAGGATAAATGGAACAAACGTTGCACAAAAGAATTAACGGGCGCAGATTTTACAATAAGCCTCAAAACAAGGGCAAAGTAGTAGTATAGCATTTTAATCTCCCGTGCTACTCTAGTGCAGATTTCAAATTGAGCATTTTGGAAAAATGAAATTTTAATAGCATGACTGAGTGAAAGAGTTCTGAACTCACAAACATCAACAAACAGAATAGGTTTTTAACACATTAATTGTTAATTTGTAGCAATGAGTTTTTAACACATTACAACCGTTAACTGATAAAGTACTTGCAATCTGTTTCACTTCTGTATATCTAACCTATTTCCCTTGTCTCCACCTTATCCCAATTCAAATCCACATCAATTTTATCTAGTCTATGCATCTGGTGAAGGGAACTCATGAAAGCTTGTGGCTTTAAATAAATTTCCTTAGCCAAAAAAGAGGCCACAGACTCCTCCTGAATTTAAGTCTCTAAAGTGATCTGAAAGATAGTAAGGGCAGGGGTGGGGGCAAGCGGTGAGGGAGATTTGGTCAGAGAAGACAAGGAAATGGGACAAAAATATATGACAATCAATGCAAATACTGTATACGTGTCATTACAGAAATTTTATGGCAAGCTATAAAAACCAGCGGATAAAACTTGCTGTATTGTCTAACTCTTGTGAAAAATTCCTCCCTTCTGTGTAACACTTAGCCATATGCACACATATGCAAATGAATACATTCCACTTGGGTCGCTATAATTATACTGCACACTTTTCCCAAAACACTGAGAATACATCTTCTGTTATATAATGTTCAAGCATCATATTTTGCTTCAAAGGACTCGCTGTACAGATACACTCATGGGGGAGGAGGCTAAATAAAGGCAGAGAGTATAGCTCATTATTAGAAATGTGTCACGGAAAGTGTGTCTAGAAAATGTGAATGCTGTTCATTGCTAGAGAATGAACATTTGTTTTTTTTTAAAAAAAGAATCTGAGCAATTTGAACTGTCATAAATATCACGTGGAAATAGATGTGCTTGCTTTTGGATAAAAGCCAGGAAATCTCACCTATAGAGCCTGAGCACTTAGTTCTTATACATTTACCCCCTGTATTTTAAATTGTTGCAAACTGTCCCTGAAATTCAGAACATCTGGGAGTGAACAAGGAGGAAGTAGATGCTCCAAATCAAAGCATGCCCTTTGAAAATGCTCTCTCTCTATATATATATATATATATATATGTAGTTCTGAGGTTTTTTGGGTCTTTTCCCGTGTAGGAATCAGAGTATTCATGCAACGTTTCAGCGAGGTCTCACTCGCCATCTTCA
>JANHFO010002935.1:10767-28417 GCA_032468095.1 Pareas carinatus | reverse complement strand
GATAACTGGACTGTTGACTTAGAAGACTGGACTGTATTTAACTTTCTGTTTATAAAGACTTTTATACCTACTGTACTTTGTGCTTGTGTGATACTGATTTCCATCGCTACTTCCTAGCCCACAGCGTTTTTCGCTACACGCACTATCTCCTTGTTCCTAACATTGGTTCTAAGCCTAGGGGGCTAACATCACCCAGCTGGCCTTTATTCCTAAGGGAGGCCTTGAACTCACAGTCTCTTGGTCTCTAAGCCATCTTAACCATTGCATCAAACTGGCTGTCTGAATGGGACATTCTCTCAGAAGGACTAAGCATGCAGGATTGGGGGATTTTCTAGATCCAAATATTTATCTGGTTTCCCAATGAAGAGCACCTATTTTCAACCTTGATTACATTGCCAACTGTGGTCTTCTAGCAGAAAATGATTTCACATCGTAGAGTAATCCTTGCCCACTGTAATATAAATCATGTAGGGCCAATTTCTATCTAGTCTGGAAATTTCAACTGATATACAACACAGCAGTTAGGCTGTTATAGGGGAATTTAGAAGGGCCACGTTACACCGGAAAGACAGGTTTACTTCTAGGTGAAATAGGAAGTGCTGGTTATTTGTTTTAAAGCGATACTTAGTTTTAAAGTGATGGAGTTACTCTTTTTTCCCCACTGTTCGTGAGGATAGTTGCACGTGCAATGATCAATCAGCATGTGTTAAAGAAACTGCTTTTAAGATGAATGTACTCGTGTTAATATGGATTTCATTTCCCCCCCCTTATGATCAGGATTGCACTAAAACAATCATATATTGCAATGAACATGAGATATGGATTGCTTTAAATTAATGCTGCTTAGAAATACAAATGCCTATATAATATATATTTTCAGTTGTACAGTTGAGGGTTGTTTTTTTTAATGATCTTGGTTCTTGAAATGTAGTGCTAAATTGTTAAATGGTAAGAAATATTATTTTTCCTGTGAACATTGGAAGACAGTAATGAAATCACGGCATAAATTTATTGCTGCATTGCCTGATTGCTTTCCTCCAGAACATTCCTATTACTGGCACTGGGATTCTTTAACTAGGAGGAAGGATTTTAAATTAAAATCAGTTGCAATTCCCAACATGCACTACCATGTCATTTCTGAACCTAAAGGGCAGTTATTACAACAGCTAAATTAAAGGTTTAACACTTGACGGATCCTAGGATCAAGAGAGATGGCAGGCGGCCAATTTCCCCCCCTATCCTTCCCAACTCCCTCCCCCTCTTCCCAGTCCCTTTCCTCCACCCCCCATAATTTTGTAAATATTGTTAAAGTTCAATGTTAGTTATTCAAGTTATCTGTACACCACCAATTCCCCTCTTTCTCCTCCTGACTCCCTCCCCCCCTTCCCATTCCCTTCCCCCCATATCCCATATTTTGTAAATATTGTTAAACTTCAATGTTAAATTTTTATGTTATCTGTACACCGCCCTGAGTCCTTCAGGAGAAGGGCGGTATATAAATCTAAATAAATAAATAAAAAAAAATAAAATATCTCCTACAGGCCAGTACGCTCACACAGAAAGGGCTTCATCAGGGTGCCGTCAGCCAGACAATGCTGGCTGGTGACCCCCAGGGTCAGAGCCTTCTCTGTGACAGCTCCCTTCCCTTTGGAACGAACTTACTCCGAATATACGAACTATCCCAGATCTCCGAACCTCCCATCGGGCGCTAAAGACCTTATTTTTCACCCAAGCCGGACTGTCCCAAGCCCTCTGTCATGCTTAAATTTGATTTTAAATATTTTAATTGGAATTTTAACTTTTAGTCAGCCAAGGAATTTAATGTTTTTTAAATTGAGTTTTTAGTACTGTCATTGTTCTATGTTTTTATTATGGCTGTACACCGCCCTGAGTCCTCCGGGAGAAGGGCGGTATAAAAATTAAAATATAAAAATATATGTCAAATAATTCAAATATAAAAATATATATCAAAATCGTACCTCATCATTATTTGGTTCTGGGAGACATGACAGTACTAAAAAACAGAGTACCAAACAAACCACATGACTAGCACATCATCCTTTGTTTCAGCTGGAAAGGGTAGAGAGTCATGAGGGACTTGACAATAACAAGATCAAGCTTGTGCATCAAGTACCAAATTCAATGAATTTCAAAGCAATTGAGTACTGAGGTACCACCATGTAACAAAGCTAAAATTATGTTACTTACCCAATGGCCTTCCAGAGTGGCTAGAACTTCTTTTCCCAGTTTAATTTTCCCCATTATTTGATTAACATTTTCATTGTTCCCCAAAAACGGCTATGAAAAAAAAGTTTTGATTTTTTTAAAAAAAGGTGTATAATATTCAAGGGACATAAAATTAATAATTTACCAATATTACTTTTATAAAAAGAACAAGCACGCCATCTTAATTACTGGAAGTTCATAAACTACTGCATTGAAGCCTCATAATATTAAAGTGGAGGGAACAGCATTTTACTGAATCACTCTTCCTTTCACAGGCACTCCACAAGTTTGTTGCATCATCTAGAGGAGCTAAGAAAGGAGGAACTGATGAAAAATATATTTTCTGGGAATGGCCTGGCAGTTTTCTGGAAATCAGTTCTTTGAATCAGATGAGTGTTATCAGAACGTCCAGTGGTCCTCCAGAGAGAGGTTTGGGACTATCTTGAGTACTGCCAACATTGTAAAATGACAATTTGATAACAAATAATGTATTTCATTTGCCACATGGAGTTAGTGCAGATCATAATGAACTGCCTAGCTTCAGGGAACTATATAAAAATATCATGGTTATATGATATTTTTATTGATTAATTTTGTATTGTTTTAATCAGCAAAATCTTAAGGCTATTACTGAATATTTCCAAGCTTGATATTATTCATATTATATAGTAAGACAAAGCATGAAGAGTTCAAAGAACAAAACTTGTAAACTGTAAGCTTCTTTTAATTTTTAAATTTTTAAATCTCTAATGCATGTGAAGAGATTCTACTAACCTTTAGCTTAAATTCAAGGACTGCACTGTACCCAGTTTTCTCACATGTGATGCTAACAATTCCCCCAAGCTCCATGGTCATTGTGCCGTATAGAATCCCTATAAGAAGATCAGTTGGTTTTTTTAAATTCTGTTGGAAAGTGGTCTTATATTAGGTATTTCCTTTTTCTACAAATAAATGATTATCATATGCAAAGTCCCAAACCATTAATTACTATGGAAAAAGACATAATTAATTACAATTACTACAGAAAAAGCTTGCCAACATAGCATCAACTCATCCCTTCTCTTTAAATATATCTGAAATGGTGGTAAAATCAGGACATTCTACTGAAGAAATTAGGATAAAATATTTACCATAAGTGCCATGTTTTGAGAACTTCAAATAATGAAAATTTTCAGGTAAAGTTCATTAGTAAAACCTTCATATAATAGAAGCTATACTTGAGGCAGGAAATTCCTTTTCTAGTCTATTCCAAAACTGAATACTGAGCCTAGTGTCTAATCCAATCAGTCTGTTACACAATTCAGGCGAGCTCTCTTATGCATGATTTATCATGTATGATTTCAATTTTATTCTTTGCTGATCTGGCACTGAAAAGGGTAGTGATTTCTTTCACTTTTTGTTTTATTAAACCACTTGTACAAGAAAGATTGTCTTTTTTAAGTCATTGATGTTTAACAAGTAGGAAATTGGTTCCAAGTATGGTCAGAAGCCTGACTGATAAGCCAAATTGGTATTTACAGACACTTGATAAAATTAAATACCTTTACAGTGTGCGTATGGCATAGTCATTACATAGTCTTCTCCTCTGTTTAGGAACATTAGTCGCCCTTCACCATCCAGAATGGCAGATAATGAATTTCCTGAAATGCAAAAATGAAAGACTTAAAAAACTACATCCTGGAAAGTGAAAAGACTTGCCAGACTAAAGAGCCATCATCTCACAAATTATGTAATCACAGACTAAGATTAATTAAAAACAAATATCACCTATTTTAGTAGTGAAAAAAATCAACTGCATTCATCAATAATCATCCATAAAGAACTTTTGTATTTCCTGAACATAATGAAAGCTTTTAAGCACTTACCATAAAACTTGGATTTGGCCAAAATATTAGCACTAAGGCAAAATCCATCTTTTCGATTGCTTACATAGAAGGCAGATATTGGAGGATGATGAGACACCTGTTAAAAGCAATAGTGTAAGTGACCTGCTGTGAAAATCAGTAGAAATAATTCAACAAATACTCACTTAGGTCAACAAAACACATGTCCCCAAAACATTAGTAAGCAAAAGAACGTCTCAGACACTTACAGATGCTAAAAGTTTGTAGTTGATGAAATCTACTTCATTTAAAACACTTTTCTTGACTGCAGGTAGGTTAGTTGTGATTCTCACACACCTAATTGTGCTCTGCATTTCAGACATTACTTAACTATTTGCTATGGTCTTCAATTAAGACACCAACTGACATCTATATTTTTTCATGCACTTCAGTAAAGCCCTTTTTCTCAGTTTAAACTGAATGTTCAACATAGTTTGCAATTTAAAACAAGAGAAAGTAGAAATACAGAATCAATTAAACACAAATCCTTAAAACACTATGCTGGCTAACCAGAAATATCTACAGATTTTCTGAAGGCAAACAAACTGATGCCTAAAAGCAGTTTTCAAATGAGTTCTTGTATCACAGCACATGAACGTAGAATCTGAAATATGCTGAATAAGTACTGACTTTGCACATCAGTCCTGATATATAGCCAAGATGATAATAGTTTCCTGTTCTTGCTCTGTGAGCTAAAAGCTGCTATAGGCTTATTATCTTTAGGTATCTTTTCTTCTTGTGAACAATATTTATACTATTCCTATGCTGGTTCTTTTGCTTGATTGGTTCCTTTTGCTTGTCCGTGATCCTGTATAAATCTGATCCTGCAGTTGGAAAAGGTGCCACCACACTCCTCTGATTTTAACACCCCAGATTTGCATGGGTTCCCTCAAATAATATCCAGAAACCTGATGTCTGTTCAAGGATAACTTGGATAACTTTTCTATTATTTTAGTTATGAGTATTCCATATTGTTGCTTTTTAGTATTCATCATGACTTTTTTTTGTTAGGAAATGTCTGATATCATTGTCACTATTTCTTACAACGTTCTGAGACAATGTTTTGTTGATATCCTTTGTTATTGCTGTTGCCACTCTCTGTCTGGCCTGGGAGATTTTGTTGTACCTTATCTGGACTAAGCCTTGCTCTCAACTTTTCCCATCTGTGGTTTGAGGTGCTTTTTCAATCTTTCATGCACACACTAAAATAGCTACATATAAATCCACACAGACCATCTCCAGTCACTTGTCCTAATGTCAGCTATTGTAAAATCACACCAGAAAGACTCATAAAATAATATTTTGTCAGAACCTAAGAGCATGCTCCTGTTTGTATTAATTGACTGAACATATTGTTAAACTAATTTGAAATGTTACATCCCACACTTATGTTTCAGTGGTCCTCCTGTTTCTTCATAACTTGCAGCTGCCTAAGTAATCAAGTGGCTAATTTGGTATGGGCAGAATGCATAAAAAACAACAGGATCAACAGTTGATTCTGTTTGTTTTTGATGCATTCTGCCCACACCCAAACTAGCTATCCTTGCATGTTACAGATCACACACTGTGTTTCAAATGGCACCATCAGCAGATGATATGGGGAAACTGCCAAGTGCATTCAGGAAGTGTTAAATCTATTCCAGTAGTCATCCATGCATTTATACTGATCTTATGCCAGACAATATTCCAAAATCTTTTCTAGATTAGTTGAGATGATTGCAGCTCATTTTAAACTATATAAACATCAGCACACCAAAATTCTTTCATGTAATTATAGTAAAACAACCTGTTGAGACAATGACAGGAGGGGGACATGAGGTCACATTGGTGACTGCTGAAATAATTACAGTGATCGACAGGGAAATTTCCGTTATTCTGTGTGGTCTGGATGTAAAACACTGAGCAGAATAATGAGCTTATGTGGATAACTAATCCCGTGATAAAACCATACTATTCTTGAAAAATAAGTACATTCTCTTCTACACATATCCATATCTTGTTATACACAAGAATATTCTGAACAAAAGCAAATATATAAAATCAGTTTTCAATATAAAAATGACTGAGAGGAGACAGGACAACCAAAATGAATTTCAAATTACTGAAATGATTATATTCTGGATGCAAAAAGAGCTAATTTATGCATAACATACAAACCATGAAACATAGCAAAGTTTTTTTTAAAAAATATTCTGGTATTGTTTCTGAGTTAATGTAATGAAATATAAATACTGAAAAATGCTGCTATACTGCAGTTTTTCACACATATTTCACAGATTTTTATTACATTTCCATAGTACCTGTTCAGCAATATAAAAAGTCTTGCTATTTGTTTTTGGATGAATCCACAAGCAACGAAAAGTCTCACCAAGTATAGGATTGTAAGGTTTTTTAAGTCCCTGAAAGATAGATAATATTTGTAAATACACAGGAAATATATTCCAATTTCAAAAAGGTTTAATAAGAAAAACAAGCTTTAATAAGCAAAAACATTTTGAAGTCTCTGAAATGAAATGTTATAATCATTATATTTACTTAATGGGAAACTGCCTCCCACCCATTAATTTTAAACTGAATGGGAGCATTTTTCTCTAAGAAGCTGTTGAAAATTAAGGACTAGATAGAAAGTACCAAAGTATTACTTTTGGTTTTTTGTAGAATCCTGATAAGTACCACTTCACAACTTTTTTCATTCGATTGTAAGCGTTCTCTTCAAGGGCGGCTCTAGAAAAAGATTACACAGATTTATAATCAAAGTATATTAAATTTTATCCATATCAAATGTAACAAGCCATATAAAAGATTCATATTCAAACACAGTGATAAGAAATATATACACCAAAGAACATAGAATAACAGAGTTGGAAGGGACCCTTGGAGATCTTCTAGTCCAACCCCCTGCTGGAGCAGGAGACCCTACACCATTTCAGATAAATGGTAGTCCAGTCTCCTTTTGAAAGCTTTCAGTGATAGAGCACCCACAACTTCTGAAGGAAAGCTGTTCCATTGGTTGATTGTTCTCACTATTAGGAAATTTCTCTTTGTTCTAGATTGCTTCTCTCCTTGCTTAGTTTCCATCCATTGTTTCTTGTCTTATATTTAGGTGCTTTGGAAAATAATTTGATCCCCTTGTCTTTGTAGGAGTCCCTCAAACATTGGAACACTGCTATCATGTCTTCCCTTAATCCTTATTTTCATTAGACTAGACCAATGTTGGCTAACCTTTTAGACATTGTATGCCCGGATGAATTGCAGCTAAGGAGTTGCAGCTCGTAACATCATCACCTGGCCCCGTTAGTTTCTTTCTGAGCATGTGCATGACCCCGTGACATCATCATCTGGGGCTGCTACTCCTTTCTGAGCATGCTCAGCTCTGGAGTGCTGCTGGGATGACTTGGCTCGCGTGCCAGCAGACCGGGCTCTGCATGCTTGCTGTGGCACGTGTGTCATAGGTTTGCCATCACTGGACTAGACATACCGAATTCCTGTAACTATTCTTCATATGTTTTAGCCGTCTGTCCCTAATTATTCTTGTTTAACCCTAATCATGCCTTGTTTAACCATAAATCATCATCGTTTAGTTTAAAGTGACTGATTTATTCAATAGATTTTCTGTGGCTTCATTGGCAACTGTGGCTGGTATCTTCAGAGGCAAGATGATCTGCTATGCAGACCACAAGCAACTGAGCAGCTTCCTATATTTACAGGGCTCCTGTCTAGATCATGATCAACAAACCACCAAACACAGATGTAAACTAAATTAACCCTGGATCAGGAAAGGTGTCATTTGATTATTGGAAAATCTAGAAAGGCTGCTCTAGTGTTTTTTACTTTGTGGATATGAACCAATGGCAATTATGAAATCTATGCAAGTAGAGAATTATTTGAGAAATGAGGGAAGTAGTATTCTTAATCCCTTTAAAAAAGTTAACAGCTAGGGAAGAAGTTTCAAGAATTACTGCAATCTATCAAATACTGTGTAAAGGATGGTTACACGTTTGGGAATCCAAAGTGTGACAAGCCAAAATAAAAAAACCCTGACTAGTAAAATGTATAAACTGGATGGATACTAAAATAACCGTTTCTAACTGATGTAGCTGTGACTACTTTAGAGAAAACACTTGAATAAGGTAAGGGTGCACTTTTTTGTACACTAATTATTCTTTTATCTTGATTTTCACAATTCAAATCTGCACTATATATTTATTTTACTTATTTATTAAATTTGTTTGCCAGTGTCTACCCTTCAGGGCAGATCAGATAAGAAGTAAACTCTGCTGAGAGATTAGAACTATACTTCTTTGAAATGGTCTAATAGAGCTTTGCAAGCTCGATTGTGCTTTATCTCCCATTCACTTCATCTCAGTTTAGTGTGGAGAGTTCCTACCTGAGTCCCTTTCAAATACTTATTTTAAGAAATGTTTCAGTCCTCTTTGCTTATACAATGGTTCTTGCTTATCGGGTCATTTCCCCGATTCTCTATAGCCAATGCTGAAATCTAGTCAGCTTGATTCATATTTTTATTTCTGCAGTCATACTTTTCATTTCATTTTGCAATTTGAGATAGCTTAAAAATAGAATGTCAAGGAAATGACGTCAAGAGTTGATTGAACTACATCAGAATCCATTTTATAAAAAGTGTGAAAGTTGTGTTCCCACAGAGAAGCTCAAAGATGAGTAAGCAATTCTTAAATAACTGCTTCGTAAGAATGTTTGACAATAAATGCCTTAAGAAGCAACTTTTTTGCTTGTTACTTTTTTCAGATTCAGGAACTAATGACTCCATTGAGAAGGATCCACTACATTCAAACTAAAATATTTCTAAAATGAAATGATGTGCTATACTACAAACACACAGTAAAATAAAAGGAAAAAGAAAATGATAAAAATAAAAGTGGATAAGAGAACACCAACTAATTTAAAAGTTATACAATTCTATTATAGCATTCTAAACTGCTAACAGTAGAAGCAAAAAAAATTGCATCTCATCTTGAAATACAAATCGAAAATGTATTTTCCTCTACCAAGATAAGAGCATCATTTGTGATGTTACTTTTTACATAGTCAACTCTATGTGTGTATTGGAAAAGAGAGGTTGGTCTTCACTTAGAAAGCAAGGCAAAGCAGATGGGTTGCCAATCATTCTATTTTAATATCAGAAGTAACATTTTCTTTCAAAAATTGGACGTATCAGTGAGATAGAAAAATGGCTGTGTAGGAATGATTACCTCCAACCTTAGTGTCCAATGGAAATAATCAAATTCTTGCAAAATCCTAAGGTTCCAAGGAACAGTTTTAAAAACCCTGCTATACACTTCCCCTTACTGTGCTGGTATAACTCTAGATATTTCCATGTTTTTCTACTAATTGTTGTACAATTCCTTACTTATTTTTATCTGCATAGCTAGTTCTATGTACATAAGTTCTTACATGCTTCCCTTTTTCATTTTTAAAAGTTTACTTTTCCCAAGCAATAGACTGCCAGGAAAAGAATATACAGTATACACCAGAGTATATGAATTCATCATTTGAAGTCAACTTTTGAAATCAGGCCAGGAAGCATGTAAATCTAAGGTCCATTTATGGTGTGAGACATTATTTTATCTAAGAAACCCCAAACTAAAAGAAATTCAGATCTGCTACTATAAAATCACTCAACTTCTCTTGAAAATGCTTTTGAAATAATAATATGATGCATCAAGATAGTTCTTATTGCAGTTGAATAAAAACAACTCACTCAGATAAGAAGTCTGCATGATAGTAGTAATCAGACAGTTTGTCCAGGAAAGAACGTGTTTCCAATATAAATGTAGGTAGTACCACTTTGGAGAGATCCATTCCAGGGCGTACTTGTTTCAACAATGTCCAGATCAAGCTCTTGTTCTCTTCTGAAACTATTTCTGTTTGAGAAGCTTCTCCTGCCTTTAGCAAAAAAGTAAAATGAAGTAAGAGCAGATATTAAAATATATTAATGCATTCAAATAAATTGCAAAATATTTTGAGTTTGGTATATAACAGCCCAAACATTTGCTCAGGCCACTCTGATATAGGATTCAAAGATTCTTCATGGCTGCAAAGTCATATTTGTCCATGTGTCTATCCTACATACCCGTTTTCAGATAAAAAAGGAGAGGCAATATGCAAAATCATGTGACTTTAATACTGAAGAAACAAATAAGCTGTGTCTTCATATAGCTCTCTGGCCCTATAGTTCTTTGTGGTTCAATATGTAGCATGTGAAACAATGCATACTAAAAAAAATCAAGATTAAAATGTAATAGCATATAATAAATAACATTTATTGTTATTCATTTATTTATTTCCTGCCTTTATTATTTTTACAAATAGCTCAAGGTGGCGAACATATTCAACAAACTTTCTTCTTCCTATTTTCCTTACAACCACCACCCTGTAAAGTGGGCTGAGCTGAGAGTTAGTGACTGGTCCAAAGTCACTCAGCTGGCTTTCATGGCTAAGGTGGGATTTGAACTCAGCCTTCTGCTTCCTAGACTGGTGCTTTAATCTCTAGACCAGCGGTCCTCAGCCTTTTTTGCTCTGCAGACTGGCAGAAGCAGCAGTGTGTGGGGCACTGGGCAGCGGACTGGCACCGGGCCAGAGACCAGGGGTTGGAGACCCTGCCCTAGACCAAATATTACAACTTCCAGGCCAGTGTAGAATTTGCTTTATTATTGCCTCAAGACATATTTCTGGTTTTATTTCAGTTGTGGCTTTAGATTGGTCTCTATAAATTCTATATATTGATATCTCAAAATCTCTCTCTCTCTCTCTCCCTCCCCCCCTCTATATATATGAGAGGGAGGGAGAGGGAGGGAGAGAGAGAGGGGGGAAAAGAATTAAATAAATGTTAAGGAACTAAGGATTATTGAACTTAAGCTAAAATGAGTAGTAAAAATCATGACCAATATACAGTAATATCTCAATTAACAGATTAATCTGTAGTAAGTTAGGCATCGCATAACATTGGAATAGAAATTCTATATAGATAAATCCAAATTTTGAATGTGATATCAATCCACAGGGAAACCTAACAATAATAAAACATCTTATATTCATATTAATTTAATTCTATCTGTTTTACCAGAAGTTCTAAAATGGACATATCACGTAATAATAGATTTAAAAAAAGAATTTTGCAATCCAAATATTGTAAAGTAAAAATATAACTTGTTACCTCCCCCAGTTCTTCACTGTCTTCTTCTACATAAATAGTTTCCTTTACATGATCAGGTTCAGGATCAATGTATGAATCATCCTGTCTCTCTGATGTATCTGTGTCACTTTCTAACAAACCATCATTATCTGACTCATCACGATCCTGGTCATTTTCTCTATCTGATTTATCAGAGTACATATCTGAATCTTTAAAATGATGTCTTTCAATTTCACTGTCATTTAACCTATTAAAAAGAGATGTGTTAATCTTTTATATAGTAAGGAACAGTACATTTACAGTTAATTTATTACTTTACTGAATTTTTACTATTTGTTCAGTAAACATCAACGAATGTCAATGAAATTAAATGTAAGCACTTTTCATTCAAATTAATTTTATTGGGAAAATTTAAGCACAATAAAATCACTAGGTCTTATAATTCAATTTAATGCATTCAACTTAATTACAAGAATTCCTGAACTTAATTCATATAATTTCCAAATCTTGCTTATACCTTTATTGTTATTTTAAACAGCATCTTACAGCATTCAATTTAGTTGAACATATAAATATATTAAAGAATGCAAGAACTACTGCCTAAATGCAATCAAATATGATTTTCCTTCTTAGATTTTCACCATACCTTATTTCAGAGTGAATCTTTCCAAGATTTAGGAAAACAAGCTATATTCCCAGTTTCAGATGTTTAAAACATGCTTACATTTTATACATAGTATATACAGGTAATTACCTAGGGATGCCCTTAGTTTATCAATTAGTAAACAAAATAATTTCTTCCAAAATACATTAATATTAGTGAACATACAGGTATTTATATAGAAAGAACAGGGTATTTAAAGAAACCACTGTGATAATTTCTCTTTGAACTGAATGACACAAGCATAGTGTAGCAGATGAAATGACTGGAAAATACTTGCATTGTGACACAAAAGTTAACTTAACCAATCATCACGGCTATTGTCCAGATTGAAATAAAGAGCTGAGAGGGCATGAATATAGGCCAAGTTTATTTGCCTTTATTTGAAAACTTATTTGCAAAACAATAGTGAATTATTACTTATATACCCTGAGTCATATTTATTCACCTTAGTTTCTGAAGTGTTATCATAGTTTTAATCCATCCATCATTTTTATTCCAAGTTTACAAAAATAAAAAACTAAAAAGAAACAATTAACAAAAAATAACTTTATGATTAAAAAAATCTGGAATAAACTTGAAACCTGTTTACCAAAAGTCAGTACAGGGATGCTATAAGACAAATTCCTAGAATCATTTTCTGGAATTTACAGGGAACAAGTAAATTACTTTACAATGCTTCCACTTCTAACTATCATACTACCATGGAAAGATAACATAGCATCAAAAGCTGCAGTCTTAGTTTATATGATTGCTGTGCAACATTTTGATGGCGAAGACTATACTATTCATTTATTCATTTTTATGTTATCTATTTGCAAGATTTTATGCAGGTTATTATTATAGAACTACAATCAGAACCCTAACTAAAGAACTATCATTATTTTCCATTTAACTGGGCTCTCCACATCAAAGGCTCTGTAGAACAGCACCATTTTAAAAATGGGCAAGTTGCTGCAGCTGCTACTGAGACTGTCATCCTCTGGACCCCTGTTCTTTGATTCCTCAACTTAGGGACCTGTAGTTCTCCCTCTAAGCTGATAGATAGTTGTCAAATTTCAACTAAAGAACATAGTCTTGAAGGCAGCATGGATACAAACTACTCTGACTTTATATACTCTGAGATGAAACTGAAAGCTTAGTGGCCATCAAGACAATCCCTTAGCATAGAAATTACTCGGCTAGAATGGTTAGCATCAGTTACCATTCAGGGAGCAACATTCCATTTCAGCTGCAGCTTCCAAATCAAAGAAAGTCCCTTGCAGATTCAATTGCAGTAGTCTATTGAGTTACTGTCTACAAAGCCTTCTTGTCCAAGAGAATGGCAAACCAGTTCTGATGGGCACAAATAGTACTTGCAATTCTAGCAAGAGCCTAGAGCCCCGCAGATTTTTCTGATTTATCACTAGTCTTTCAAGTAAACTGCAACCTTATCAAGATCACAGATAGAATATTAATGGTCCTAAGTGCCACTTTACCAGAAGCAATTCTGTTTTGCTGGGATTCAGTCTGTTTGTTCCACCCCATCCAAGACGCTAGAAAACACGCAAGAGAATAATGCAGAAGCAAGCTGAATTCTGGAGTGCTCCACACTGAAGTACCAAAGGGTTCTATCTCTCCTTCCCCACCACAAATCTCACAGACTCTCCAAAGTGTTGCTACTAAATGCCACTAACAATGCTTTTATTTTCTCTGTATTCCAGAACATGACTAAGTGTCTAATATAGACCTATCTGACTACAGGGAAACTCCTCAATTTAATTCACAGGATATCCGTGGCTGATCATCTATAGCAGTGATAGCGAACCTTTTAGAGACTGATACATACACACACACACCATGGCCATCGGTGACCTCCTGTACACTAGTTTGCCACGAACCTTCCAGCGGCCTATCCCAGCTTCTGCAGTCCACTGTGCGCTATGATCACCTCCAACCTAGCTCCTCTCCTCTCTCACCTTCACCACAGACTCCACATCGCATTTGAGCCACCCACCTTACCCCAGACGGGAGGGAGGAAGCTCTCCCATTGAGCTGCTAGGCAGAGCGGTGGGTGATGTCATAAATGTCCTCAGGCGCACATGGAGAAGGGAAGGGGAGCCCCGCAGCCCTCTGGCTTTCTAGTAAAGAAATCTGTCCTGGGGCAACGGTGCCTGTGCCCACAGAGAGGGCTCTGAGTGCCACTTCTGGCACCCATGCCATAGGTTCGCCACCACTGATCTATAGTAAATGTTTCTGCCATACAGAGGTTAATAGAAGGTGGCTAAGAGTGATATGACTATGATAAAGGAATGATATTGTCTTCCACTTCAGATCATATATTAATTACTTGGAGGCCAAAAATAGATATTATCCCTAGTATGTTTCACAGACATATTGGCTTGGGGTAAGAAAATGTTTATCATAGAGCCCTAATTCCCAATTTATCTCAAACTACATGCCCAAGGAGTAGAGATCCTTCAGCACAGAGAATCTGCAGGGGATGAGAGGTGATACATGAGCAACATCATCAGTACACCATGTTGGTTCATGAAACCCAACATAAAATACTGCACCTTACTTCTGGCTACCTATGGAACAATTTATTTGGCTATCATCAAATTCTCATCGAATATCATTGTCAGGCCTTTTCCTTGATCTTGGTGTTAAGGCTACTTCAAATCCCCCAAACGTCACACGGGCAGATTTCAGGTAGAGGAACCTCATTCAATTAGCTTTTGGTGCTTATTCTGTTCTCTCTTCCATCATGAAAAAAGAGGATATTATTAGATATGTACTTGGCAAAATGAAAGTGACTCTAAGTTAGGACTTCCTGGGAAGGATAAAGAAATTAGTATAGTGTAAAAAGCTATAGTTGTACTGCAGAATAAGTATAAAATGATAGGTTATCACCATAGGATAGAGAATAAAATAGATAGTGCTTAGATCTACAGGAATTAGCAATGGTATAAGTTAAGAACATACTTTTACTGAACACCAGAGATAGTTTATGACTGATTTGGCTCTTATTTGGGAGTCACAGATATTTGGATGAGTCCTAGGTAAGGCAAAATGGGTCACATATTGCCTTTGAGGGTCAATATAAGTAGAAATATCTTACAGGATTTAAATTGACTAAAAACAATTCCTTACCTTCAACTCTGGAGGATGGGGGGGAAGGGTAGAGAGGTTATATAAACCTCATACATGAGGACATGATGCTGCTGTGACAACTTAAGAAAGAGTGCACTAGCCATACTATTCTAAAATATGGATTGTCTACATTTAAGTGTAGTAAATTAGGATAGAAAAATATTAGGACACAGAAACAGACGAAATTGTACCTTTGGTGTAGGGTTAACACCCTTTCTTATGTGATTTTTATAACAAAAATCTTCTAAGTTGGAAGTTGAAGACAAAAAACAACACACAATCCCTGCCCCTCCTGTAAACCATGAAGGGCTAGCTATGGTTTAATAAACAAACAAACATTCTGGACTTACGGAAAACTTTCAGTGCTGTGAACGTTGTTTGCACGCAGCAGGCCATAGAATGAAACATGTGTACTATCTGCTAAATTCAGTTCATGTTCTTTACCTTCTCTAATCATTGTACGTTTGAGCAAACTTGAACACTTTAAAGCTAGCTCCAATGCATCCATCCAACATCTACCTAAAGATAAATATGTTTTAGGGTATAATATTCAATACAGGGAAAGCACAACAGGGGAATTTTCATTTCAGGTATTTGTCAGTTTTATGTATAATACTGAGCAAAGCTTTTTAATACTAAAAAAGATTTTAAAAAACCCAAAAATTCAAGGTATTTTTTACCTTCTGCAATTTTGTTTGCTCAAATTACATACAAATTTGAGATAGACTGATTCAGGAATATACAGTAACTTGTTCTTAAACCTGTCTGTGTTACAGAAATTAAGAGCATAATCATATATGCACATTAGATTTCACAAGAATTGATTTCAACAAGCTTTAAGCAATAGTAGGTAGGATAAATCTTCAAGTTAAAGCTAGCATTGAAAAGCTGTGAATGTTTTAAAAATCAGTACAATTGCAAATATTCTAAAGAGAGAGAATCAAGGAGGGGGGGAAATTAAGAAATCATTTGAATATGTAGAACGTTTTCCACCAAGCTAAACATTAAAAGAAACATATGCAGAAATAGGTGTCTTTCATTCTTTTTTGCTGGTTGTTCTTTCAAATATTTATTAAAATAAAATAAATTAAAGTTGAGACTATAATTGAAGCAGAAAACAGATTTAATTTATCAATAAAATAATGAATCACAGGGAAAAAGGAAGATGAATATAACACTAAGGTAATTTACCAATAAATAGTACTACAGGAATGCTAAACAAAAAACAGAGAAACAGTTTCCAAGAAAAGCTAAAAGAAACAAAAAATACTTTTTTCTGATCATGTCAGTGGTAAAATGAAGGAAAATGTGAAGGTGGGCTTGCTTCTTGAACAGCATGGTAGGACACTAACATGTGACAAGGAGAGAACAGAATAACTCCTACTTTGCTTTAGTCTTCTTCCTAAGGTGAACTTAAGCAGAACATGCATCTAATGTCAATAGCCCCTCATCAAGTTGGAGAAGTCAAGTAACTCTATACTATACCCTATGCAATTCAAAATATCTATAAATGGTTAAAATGGTTAGAAAATTAAAGGAAGGAATATATGACAAAAGGATCTGAGTGTCTTGATGGATCATGTGTTGCTTATGAACCAACTCTGTAATACAACTTCAAACCATCAAAAAGCAGTCCTGGACCGTATTAACAGAAGTATAATGTCAAGATGATGAGAACAAGCCACGATTGTTTTCTATTATGATTGGTCAGAATCAACTTTGTTTCTAATTCTAGTTCCACATTCTAGGAAAGACTACTGACAAAATGGAGTATATCAAGATGATAATATAATTTGAAGTAAAAAGTGATGGGGAATTGTTGGAGATGTTGGCGTGTGCTTAGCCTAAAGAAAAGACTGAAGGAAGACATATTAGTCTTCAAGTAAAAAGAAGGGATGTCAGGTAGAAGATAGGCAGAATTGTTCTATAATATGGGGTAAGAAACAATGGAATTAAATGAGAAGGAAGTAAGACTTTGGGCTGGACATTAGAAAAAATTCCTAATGGTAACAAACTGTTCAATATTCAAGCATACCTCAGCGAAATTACCGGTTCGATTCCAGACCATAGCAATAAAGTGAACGTTGCAATAAAGCGAGTCACACAATTTTTTTAGTTTTCCAGTGTATATAAAAGTTATATTTCCACTATGCTAAAGTCTATTAAGTGTGCTGTAATATTATGTCTAAAAATGCACATACCTTAATTAAAAACTACTTTAGTGCTAAAAAGTGCTAATTATAATCTGAGCTTTCAGTGAGTTGCAATCTTTTTGTTGGTGGAGGGTCTTAATGTGTGTGTGTGTGTGTGTGTGTGTGTGTGTGTGTATAAAATATCTGCAAAGCACAATAAAGTGAAGAGCAATAAGATTGACTCAGGAAAATACAGGTAGTCCTCAACTTACAATAGTTCATTTAGTGAGTGTTCAAAGTTACAACGGCACTGAAAAAAGTGACATATGACCATTTTCCACACTTATGATCATTGGCATCCTCATTGTCACATGACCAAAATTCAGATGCTTGGCAACTGGTTCATACCTATGACTTGCTGTGTCCTAAGGTCATGTGACCATCT
>JANHFO010002934.1:175964-186616 GCA_032468095.1 Pareas carinatus | reverse complement strand
CAGGCTGAATTGGCGCGTTCCCAGCGTCCCGCGCCTTATGGTCCGGAGCACCTTATGGTGCGAAAAATACGGTATATTCTTCTTAGAAGTGAGAGCCATTTTGAATAGACATGCAAAAGATATTAGATGAACTCTTATGTAAATGTACATGATAACTTCCGTGTAGCAGTTTTAGTTTGGGGGAATGAAAGACGTAAAAGAAAACAAGCCTATTAGTGACACGACTCTATTGAATATGATTCAAAGTTTTCACAATCAGGTTGGCATCCAATACAGTACTATCAGCCAAAACTCCATTGTGACATTTAAGAATTTTATAGCCCTTGGTTAGAAAGAAACAAAGTTCACAGTTTATGCTGGCTTACGAAATGTTTTGAACCCACCTGGGCTTAGTTTCCTACCTAAGCAGGCTGTGGGAAGACAGGTGAATGAAGTTGAATAGATTCCAAATGCATTGAAAAATATGATATGAAATTGAAGGGAGATTCACCAATATTCATCTACGGTAAGATAAATCTTGATGTAATTGGCCCAGGGATATTTCACTGCCCTGCGAGAGCATCACTGAACACTCTGTGTTTGTAATGCAGGGGTTGCAGCCCTCTAAGGTTATCTAAGGAGATCCAATATCTATCATAGTAGTGTACAATAGTGCTTGCATTCCATTTTAATTATGGAGAGGGCTATACGTGTTTCTTTCAAGCTGTGCTAGTTCCCCAAAGACCTCATTATAACTGACCCAAAGTCTTTCTTCTTTACCAAAGAATATTTACTGAAATCTTTCCTTGTCTATGCATGCTATAGTGAAGACATTACACCAGTGTCCCAGTGTGTGCCTTTGTGTGGGCATTATTTTTTTAAATGAATTTTTAACGAGATAAAAACAATACTAATTTTAGAGATGAAATAAAAAAAATAATGAACAGATTAAAAAAAAGAAAAAATTATAAAGAGCTGCCTTTTAACATTAACGGTGGTTATAAATGAATGTATATTTTACCCTCTTTCTAAGATTACATCATAATTTCCTTCTTTACATAGTTTGCCTCTTTTAATCACATTTTTTCCTTTCTTCAGCAAAATGTCCATAAAGAATTTCCAATTGCTAATAAATGTGTTTATTGTTCTTTCCCTAATCATATCTGTTAATTCTATTGTGCTTACCAACCATTCCTCCATCGTAGATGTTTCATATATGTGCATATGATAGTCTTGCAGCAGTTATCACGTACAACTGGGTTTATGTTTTCAAGTCCTAAATGTTCTGGAGCTCAAAGGTTGCAAAGAGTAGTACCACTTTTGTTATTTTTACTGTCATAAAGAGACAGAAGCCGTCTCAGTTGTGAGCCTCTAGCATACCAATTTTAATTCATTCAAATTTTACACAGGTATTTTAGTCATTTGATTTTTGTGCATTTACTTTGTGATTTTCCTCTTTTTATCGCATTTACAATGTGATTTTTCTGTTTTAATTACTTTATCCTTACCTCATCTGTACAGTTCCTTGATAACTGAAAGGTTGAGGAGTATTTTAAAGCTCTGTTAATAAGCAGCAAGCAAGCATAGAAAGACAGTCCTTGCTTGAACCTGTAATTCTACAATGCTAAATAAAGAAGCAACTTTGCAGGAAGTCCTGTGCTAGTGTGTTTTGATTTCTCAGGTGTTCGCAGCTTCATCCAAATCATGCTTTAGGTCTAACCTTGGCAGAATGAGGTTGTATTAAAGTAAGCTGATGCAGTTTCTTTTTTGTCTTTTCAAGAATGAACATCTTCTACTCCTCCAAAGGTGGCCAAATTAAATTTCTCCTCGTTCTCCTATAAGTTGAGATTCAGTATCACGAGAACTACCCATTGCCCAGTTTTGCTGCATTGGGTTCTACTGTACCACTTATTGTTTTCGGAAGTAGCCTTGAGACAGGCAAGCCACACCAACGTCCAAGCAGATTATTAATAGCTATAATCAAAACAAACTAGATATCCTAGATTAGGTTTGGCTGAACTATGCTGGCACTCAACAATTGACTTTATCGGACTAGAAAAAGATACCATAGTTGAAACAAAGGAGACCAGTGTGATGTGCAGTTAAGATATTGAGATCATGAGCAGGGCCAACAGGTTCTAGTCCACTATAATGCATGGAAAGTCATTGGGTGACTTGGATCAGTCATTCTCTCTAGGCCTAATCTATCTTAATATTGTTATGGGGAAAAGTGGAAGAGGAAGGGCTATGTGCACTCCTTTAAGCTCCTGAGGCAATTTACAAAAAAAAGCACATTGATAAATCTTTCAGTACTCTAAACAGAATCAGAATATAGCTAGAAGGGACCTTGGAGGTTTTCTATCTAGTAAGCAGGAGACCCTATTCCATTTCAGACAAGTGACTATCCAGTCTCTCCTTAAATACCTACAGTGATGGAACACTCACGACTTCTGAAGGCAAACTATTCTACTGGTTAACCTTCAGAAGTTGTGGGTGTTCCATCACTGGAGGTCTTTGAGAGTGGACAGCCTTGCCTGAAATGGTACAGGGTCTCCTGTTTGAGGAGGGGGTTGAACTAGAAGATCTCCAAGGTCCTTTCCAGCTCTATTCTGATTCTGATTCTGTTTAAAATACTGAAAGATTCATCAATTAGGCTCAATTCATCAATTAGGCCCAATTAGACCCAATGACTGACTCAAAGTCACCCAGTGACCTTCCATGGATTGGAAAGATTCAGATTGATTAATCTTTCAGTACTCTAAACAGATTAGCAGTTCAGGAAGTACGTAACGACTGAAATCAAGTAAATTACTTGACTAAACGCTCTAGTCTTGAAAGCTAAACAGGACCAGATCTGTTTAACTACTGGATAGGATACACCAGGGAATAGCAAGACTTAGGTTAGGCTAGAAGTCAACAGACTTCCTGGAAGGCAGCAAAGGCAACTAGATTCATGTTGTTGCCAAGAAGGATAGATATCTTGGTGGTAGTCATCCTGGTTTTACTTCTACCTTTAACATACACATAAAATTGATCTGATAATTAACCACAATCACCTTAACTGCAGGTTTCTACTCATCAGAATGATTTGTAATCTATTTCTTAAAAATTTCATCAAGCAAATCACTTCTGATTCATTAAAGCATCCTGTATGTTTGAGCTTTTAAGGATAACACTCGTGAAAAAGTACTAAGTTATCACTTTTCTTGCCTCCTTCCCCAGGAACATTCTAATGAAGCTATTATTTCTGTGAAATTGTCAAAATGTTAAGCTAACAAGGGTATGGAATTGTGGACCAGAGACTCTTAGGCCTGCAGCTTCAAAATAGACGGGAGAGAAGGGCAATTGTGATGGCATCTGGAACTTATCAAAGCTTCCTCTCAAATGAGCTTTGATCAAGGAGGCCTGAGCTGTCTTCTCTGTCAAGGGAAAGAGGCTGCGGCTGCCGTGACAAAGGCTGGTTTGGAGGCCTTCGGGAGAGTCTTCTCGGACTCCTGTTTAATTGTGCACCACGTAATTCATTAGGATTGCTGATGCTAGCCAGACACTCTTCCAGCGGTACCTCAAAAGCCTGAGTGAGGCACTGAGGAAATTACACTGCAGAGCAATACGCTGACTGGGTGTTGCTAATTAGAGATAATTTTAATTCACTGTCTTCTCCAAGTGAATTAGTGCATGACAATGGGAAATCATTTCACTGCTGTTCCAAATTATTCCATTTAAAAAAAAACAAAACAATGTGCATCACATAATATTATGCCAACATTGTGGGGGTTTGAGAATACTTTCATAAGAAGCCAACATCAATAGAATTATGTGGCCATGTAAAGAGATCCTTCAATTATGGGAAGACTTTTAAAAGACGTTATTGACTTGTTTCATAGATTATTGCTGGAATCACAATTACATTTCCTCTCCTTCATTCGAGTTCAGGTATCAGCTGAAAGATAAAGGTTGGGATTTGGGTATTTGGTTTCTTCCAACTGACATTGCATCAGTATATTTGCTCCTGTCTGCTGGTTCCTCACAATTCCAGAGGCTGTTATATTAGAAGTGCATATTGTCTTGCCAAAGAAAGCTTCCTCTTCTCATTCTTGGGGTGACGAAGTGTTAAGTTACTTGGGAACTTGTTGCATTTAAGCTGACTTTGCAAGGAGAACTTTTAAGAAAAAAACCTAGAATTTTTTGTTTGATGAGGGGGAACACCTCTATTCCAGTCTTTTAATCTATGTTCTTGTTTCTGCTTATATCTTTGTTTGTCACAAAATAATGTTTAACTAAGCGTTCCTGAACTTTGTGAATTCCAGATATACTATTACAGATCCCCTATCATTGTTAGCCTGCATGAATATCTATGCAAAAGGCGAGTCCTATCTAAGGAGTGTAGAGTAACTCTTCATCAAGCTGGATGAATCAAAGGACATTCTGCAGGGGACCATCCTAGGTTTTGTGTTCATCAATATATTTTAAGCGACAAATGAAGGATTAGAAAACAACAGTGAATTTGGGGACATAAATTGGGGGAGGGTAGCAAATAATTAGTGTAGGATGTGACGACCGTACTGTGTATCTGTGCAAATAAAAGGGATATGGGGCACCCAAGTGAACATCGGTAACAATGAGATGCAACTACAAAAAATGTAAATTGACTCCTAGGCTGCACTAAGACATCACGATCAAGAGTAATGGGAAAAGAAACAAAGGTTTGAATGCCAATGAAGTAAAATTCAGTTGGACATCGGGAGGGGGAGAAGCTTTGCCAACTGTTTTAACAATGGATGAATAGAACTTTCAACAAAGTTCAACAAGAAAAACCAACTGCCTTAGGAAGTATTGAACTCTGGGTGGTTGGAGATGTTCCAACTAGCTTCTTTTGGAGAAAGTTGTCCCAGTGGATTCCTGTGCTAGGCAGGGGGTTCAACTATATAGTCTCCCACATCCAATCCAACCTTTACAATTCTAAGAAACAGGAGCATAAAGCAAAACCATCTAGTTGGAAATAAGTTCCTCTGAAAATATCGAGTCTTAATTCCTCTCTAATATGCGGTACATGAATTTTAATCTCAAGAACCTTATGCAAACAGAGAAATGGATGTTTTTATAGATAGAATAATTTTCTACACTCCATAGAAATGGCTAAAAAACAAAACAGAAGTATGGGATACTTTAAATTTGTCAGAATTCCTTCCTGATTCCAACCTGTTAGTGAAATATTGAACAACAACTTGTCTTCTATCAGCCCCCCCCCTTTAACATTGGGGAAAACTTGTGTGTGTGTGTGTGTGTGTGTGTGTGTGTGTGTGTAAGGTTCAGAGGGTGGGGGTGGGAATGGCTGCACCCAGAGGACATATAAGGCTTCTCAGTCTGTCTACCATACCTTGAACCCAGGGTACTTAGCCATTAATGAACCCAAATTAGTTCACAATGACACCATTTTTATGCTGCCATTAAAAAAAAAATTCAGCCAGACATGACAATATGTCTCAGAAGTCAGATGCCTGTGAAGTATTGCATTTATCAGACTACTCCAAAATCTGAGCATTACAAAATTTCTGTCATATGAGACTCATTTGGGATATGAAGATAAAATGAACATAGTTCACCTCAAATGGACATGCGAACACAAAAAGCGATATTAAAAACATTCATCAAAAATATAAAATGCGGCTATTACAAATAATTTAAAAGTATTTTCCCCCACCAAATGGTGCAGAACTGTCCATCTTTTAAATAGAAAAAAGGAAAGAGCAGTTTGCAAGCTGGATCTCTTGCTTGGTTAACCAGACTTTGGTTTTTCCGAGGGGGTCTTTGGTTTGCAAATGCTTTTTGGTGAAAGTTCAACTGTTCAATTCAGCAGCTTCATTCATCTGAAGAAACCTAGCAACTTCCATTGTCCTTTGCTTTTCTTCATTAATTTCCTGCACCAGTGCAATCAAATCACAATCCAAGTTATTAAATCTTGTCTGTGTTCCTTGGTCACGTCCTAGAATAGAAGAAAAAGGAAGAAAATCAATGGGATAAAAGATAGCAAATATTTCTCAACAAAATAAATCAAATTTCTCCACCAAAACCAAAATGCAATTCCACACCCCGTTGTATTTCCTTAGGTTCAGGACAGGTTCTATATGAGGCTTCCTTCTTAATTTATTTAGAGTCTAAATGAGATCACACAGCTATCCCTCTTAAAAATAGTATCAATAAAGGAGCAATTACTTTTCTGATCAGAAACCAAGAGTGGCTTATTCTGAATGGTAAATGTTTGCCTCACTTATACAGTGAGGATGGGCTACTTTCTTAGCAACATGAATTGGTGGAAACATATTTAAGGTTGGGTCTTTAAGGTTCTGATTAATTACTTTTACTAGTCAGATTTGGCCTGAAGCTTACAGATTTTTGACAGAGAGATTCCCTATTAGCAAAGAACTTTGAGTACATTTCTCCAATCTGGTGTCTTCCATTTGTGTGGTCACTCAAATTGACCAGTGCATAAAAATCAGTGCTGGGAATTGGGAGAGGGAGGGCTATGGCCTTAGAACATCTGGAAGTCATCTGACTGAGGGAGGCAGTACAGTGACTGAAATTGATGCAATTCTGTGACACACCTGAACTTCCACAGGCTTCTCAAATGATAGGGCAAGCCCCATTCAGAGAGATACAAAGCTACAACAAGCTTTCAGCAATAAAGGATCAAAGCATATCCCTACAGGGATATCCCTACAGGGACCTCCAAAAGAACTTTCAATCCTAATGATTACTAGGACATGTGTTTCACTAGTCTTTAATAAGCATCTTGGAACTGAATAAATGCATTTTAGAAATAAGTATTATGTTCTCTGTGAAACCTTATCACTTTACATTTGTATCCCCTAAGAATTTTTGCTCACAGTCTATAATGTTGCTTGAATGTTTGCAGTTGGAAGATCTCCTGCCTTTGCGCACCTCCACTTTAATTATGTCATAATAAAACCAAGACAAATGTTAAATCAGAGGTATATAACTAGCATTAATGCCATTTTTAAAATTTCCCTGCATTCCCTATTACAAGAACAATGATACTAGTTCCCATGGGGAGAAGGACGTATAGAAATCTAATAAATACAATACAATACAATTCTTCCTTAGTGGTTAGTTACAATTACAGTTCATATCAGTGAATTCACCACTAGCCTGATTGATTGGTTATAAGATTGGGGAAAGAATGCTCTGTTGTTGCATTTCTTGCTATTTCTACAGATCATTGCCTCCTAGCAAAGATGCTAACTGCAGCATTGGTGACTTCTTCCTGCACATTTATAATGGATTCCTAAAGCTAGATGCTGTATGTGTTGCCCATAGTTCTAGTTATTCTACTAGACAGAAAGAACACATTTCTGAAGAAACCCTTACTATTTCAATGGCTGCTTGTACTCCATTTCCATCCTGCATCCCTTGTATTAGCAAAGAATTCCCTCTCCAGGTGACTGTAAATGTTAAAACTAAACCTATGCATTCATTAACAACTGCTTAAAGCAGCATCATCTTTTCCTGGAGCCAGTTTTGATAAGAGTGCAATTCTGGGAAAATATGTATTTGCTTTAGAAAGTTGCCAATATATATTCCAAAGTATTTTTTTATTTTGTCTTCAAAACTGAAGCAATGCAGACTCCTTACTCTGCAGACTAGGAATTTTAGACACAGTAATCTTGAAAAATTGGCAGTGCATGTGTAAAGAAAACTATATTTGCACATTTCCATGTTTGTCAGAACACGGCTTGTGCATGGTAAAAATGCTAGTTTCAAAAGGGAAGAGAACAGCAGTGATTACAATAGAGGGTTATAAGGATGCACTGCCAGACCATTATAAAAAACCAGCAGGCAGGTGGTTAAGAATAATTCCTCCCATGTTCATTATGAAAAAAACACATCTATATGATTCTGCAGCTTGGATTCTCAATCTTAAATTAAGGTTACCCATCATACAAAACCATGGTTTGCAAATGTCAAATGTTTGCTTCACCATGTTTTGGTGAAGCAAAACCAAACATTCATTAAATCAATCCAAAATTCTATCTTTCCCTGCCTTCCAATAATTAGCTTTTAAAATGAATTTATCATCTTACATTTGCAGAAAAAACAAATGATTTTCCCCCTTAACTTCCCGCTTTAGAATAGCAGTCTAAAATTCAGGGTCATCTTCCTCACAGATAAATACAGTGTATCTCTGACTGATATGTAAACCCGATCAGTATTCGCATGATTTAGATGGCTTAGCTCCTTATGTGAAAACAGTCACTGAGATTTGTTAACCTTGGTTTACCTAGCATGTTATACTAACACTACACTCTGTACAGAGAATAGCTCAATTCATTATCAAAAAATTAGGCTTGCAGATCACTTGGATAATAATGTCCATTCCGTCTAGGCAAAAAGCCAGCCCCTTTTTGCAAAGGCGCCTTTCATTTAGGTTTCTTCACTGTCCACTTAAGGAACCGGAAAACTCAAATCTTCTGGACTCAAAGAAAAGCCGGCGGCTGGCAAGAGAATAAAGGAGCGGCGGGAGGGTGTGTGTGTAATTGAAGAGGCACCATGCAAGTCGGCGCCAACCTCTTGAAGAGCAATCTTTTCGGGACGTTCGTCCGCAGACCTTGGGAACCATCTACGTCCTCTCACCTTGGCCAGGCTGGCCCGCGGGACCGGCCGGGCGCGGCGCTCAGGGCGCCCGAGCCAAGCGCCGGTCGCGACTGCCCGCCGCCGCCTGCTCGACGGCCTCCTGCCGGCTCTTGAAGTCCTGGATGGCGCGCTTGTTCTGGAAGTCGATCAGCGCCATGGTGATGGAGGCGTTCCAGCAGCTCTCGCCCGGGCACCGAAAGTCGATCTCCTTGCGGTCCGTGGTGACGATGGTGAAGTAGACGTACTTGCCGGTGCGCTCCACGCAGTCCACCTTCTGGATGGAGCCGAAGCGCAGCTCCTTGGCGCGGGCCTTGCCGCCGCCGCCGCCCTCGGAGAGGCTCAGGCTCTCCTTGCTCAGCACCACCTGCTTCTTCTTCCACAGCTGGAAGAGGCTGTCGCTGCGCTTCTCCAGCTCGCCCTCGCGGATCACCTCCGACGCCAGCCCGCCCGACGGCCTTTTCATGCTGCCCGCGCCCGCCACACACGCGCCCGCCGCCGCCAAACCACCGGTCCGCGCCACGCGAGAACGAAGCCGGCTCTGCCCTGCCGGCGCCGGTGCTGCGTGCCCTGCTATTGCGCGCGTTGGGAGCGAAGAGCTCCGTTTATGGCCTCGGTGTCTCGGGCGGCGGCTCCGCCTTGACTTGCGGCTCCCCGCCCACACTGTCGCCCGATTCCCTGGTGCCAGACGGGGCTCCTCCCTCCACTCTCCCAACGAGCTCTTTAAAACCCCCGCTACGGATCGCGCCCCCTGGGGGGAAGCTTGATCCGGCGAGGCGGCTGGTAAAAAAAAAAGGAAAGGAAAAGGAAAGGCACTCCTACGGGTGCTGTGAAGTTTGCGATGATGGCGGCTAAAGGGACGGGCGATAATTTGATGCATGTAAATTTCCGATTTTTCCTCACTTGCCGGGATGGACAACTGCATTACACGTAGTCCTCGACTTACGACCACAATGGAGCCCAGCATTTCTGTTGTTAAGTGAGACATTTGAGCTTTGATCACATGATCATGGGGATGTTTCAAAGGTTGCAACTGTGAAAAAACGGTCATAAGCCACTCGATGATCTGTGGTAAGTCAAGGACTACCTGTACTGATTGGCAATCAAATATGTGAGCTACATTTACTGAAAGGTCTTGCTTTTGAGATGGGGTGAGTCAAGTTCCTTTTATAGGTGCTGAAGTTACGGTGGCACATTCACGAGCGCAAGAAAACATCATGGGCAACTACCAGAGGTTCAGAGTTCAAAATGCAAGAAGGAAAAAGGTTTTCTTCCCCTCCTGTTTGTTATTTTTATTAATGAAGTATAACAAACACATAATAGATCAGTGATTGGGATGCAGGAAGGAAAATGAATTGTCATGGCATACCCAGCCCCTCATTTATGCATACTTCTTGGGATGGCTGATACAGAGTGAACCTAGCTGGCCATGGAGATCTGAGCATTGAGCATTGTGGGGCAGAACCTGATCTGCCACAGCCTGCGATAAATGCAGTTGCCTGCTTTAGGCAAGGGTGATGCAAACTCAAAGGAAGAGTTCCTTCTTGCATCCAACCAGCCCATAGAGGCCCAACTCAAGGTCCTTGCCCAGCAAGCACAGGGTCATGAGTCAGGGAAGATGGGCACGCCACATGTAGGAAGCATATAGTCTTCATTCACAGAAATGTGAACATACATTTAGGCATATATGTATAAATACAAATGTTACATTTCTGTTCTGTCTGAATTCTGCATGAAAATGAACATCTTCCACGTCACTCACATAAGAACAATCTGAATATAATTCATTTCAGTTTTTTAAAAATAGATTCTCAGATTAAGGAAGGGCTGTTCCAAGAGACTAAGCATCCGGAGGGCAAGCCCTTGTACTTTGAGGGGGCCTTGAGGAGCCCAACAAAGCTATAATGTCTTTTGTTGGAGTATTTCCTTCCTGTTTAAATTTTCCAAGGCTATTGCAGCCATTGCCCATGTTGGCTGTAGATGATAGGACCCTTGCCCTAGAGATCTGGATGCATCATACTCCCCTC
>JANHFO010002934.1:130242-144691 GCA_032468095.1 Pareas carinatus | reverse complement strand
GGAGTAAGGAGGAGAGAAAGGAGTGAGAGAAAGAAAGAGACAAGGGAAGTGTGGAAGAGGCAAGTAAGAATGTAAAACATGGAAAGAAATGAACTAAGGAAAGAAGATAGGAGCTTTTCTGCTTTTCTGTGACGGTCAAATTTGTAGCAGAAAAAAATATTGAAAAAGCCAGGCTGTTTGGGAGGGGAGCAATGTCAACCATAGCCATTTTTGGCCAGAAAAATGCTGTAGCCTTGTGACAAATGCATGCAGGGGTTGCAACCTGCCAACCTATTTGATTTGCTGCCTGGGACAATAGAGTTTCCTTGCTCTGAAGACCCAAAATTGCAGAACCTATCTAGAAAAAATATTATTTACATGGTTGGTTTTTTAGTTGCCCTTGGATGCACCTCTGGCAACAGCAAATTAAGGGTTAAACTCACAGTGGGCTTTTGCCTGGTCCAACATTACTTTTCTTATCTTTGGAAATTCTCACCCAACAATTAGTGCAAATATTCCTTTACAATGAGGTGAATTATGATTTTAAAAAACCCAAATGACTGAAAACAACCTTAAAATAGATTCTTCTTTGTTCTTTATATTCATGGAATTTGTCACTGAGCTTTATCTTCTTTCTGAGAGATCTTCTTCTTCAAGAGATAAAAAACCAGAGATACATTCACCATTAGCTGTAAATAGCCAAAGGAGGAAACTCCAAATTGTCTATATAGAAATCCTCCTATTGTTGGGCCAAATGTCCGTACCAATGGAGTAACTGAACCACTGATTCCCAGCATGGCACCTATGAGAGACAGTGGAAAAACCAGACAGCATAGATCAACATTCATTTTAGGATCTGCACTAGCTCTGTCGGATTAAAAAGATCCAATGGTCTTAACTCTTAAATACATGCACCCTGATTATAAATGGGATCTGTTCCTAGAACATGCTTGATTCAGCCAACACTTTACTAGTCTATCAGCCCACTACCAGACTAAGCATTTTGGAAACAGAATTTTTGCAAACACTCCTAGAACTGCTTGGTGTGTGCCAGGAGATTGTTCTAGTTTTGTACACTACCCAGAATTCACTGGAATTGGAGGCCAGTAAATTTAAAATAAATCAGTTTTGGTGCCATACCAAAAACTTGGGACAGCACTTAGAAAATATGAACTGAAAAATATTCCATCTGTCAATTACAAAAAGTCACACTCCTTGCATCCGTATATACTATATACTATGCTGATACATTATGACTTTCTAGGTTCTAGAGAACATGATGTATATGAAGGTCAACACAAGCTAAAAAATTGGCTATGATTTCACATTTTTATTTATATAATAATCATAAAATGCAAAGACCTGCAAATAAAAGACCTGGCAAAACAAAGCAGAAAGTACCAACAGTAATAGGCGCCCTGTATGCGATTCCAAAATAACAGCAGCACCACTTAAACACCATCAGCATTGATAAAATCTTATCTTAGAACAACTTACATCCTGCAATGATATCTTTAACACGATCGAACAACAACATCTGCCTACCCAGGTCCTTGGGAAGGGCTCAATAGGTAGATAAAGGTGCCAAATCCAGTCTAACCATCTGAATGACTGTGCAAACCACCATAATAATAATAATGCCACTACTAGCCCTTTCCCACAGGGTGAGGCAGGGAGCAGCAGGTGAGACTTGGGCATTATAGCCAATCAGTGTTTGGGAAGTATGTTCTGTGGCATGAGAACTTGGCAGTGGATTCTGTAAGGGAAAGAACTGTTTTCTCAGTCCCTAACCATCCACCTCTTTTTCTCAGATGACTGGGCAAGTAATATGGGTCAGTAGGTTGGGTTCCCACGACGCAGCTTACTGGGTGGAGCCAGGTTAATCGGTGCACTGGTTAAATTTAAGCAATTGGAGGTTGACCAAGTTGACCAGTTGATTCTTCTGATATTTTCCTGACACATTAATTGCTCCCCTGGATCCTTGACAGAGTTCTATGAACAGGATAATTCTAATGCTGGCCCCATTTCAGGTGCAATGAATGTCTTCCTCAATAATCAGTATATAAATATGTTGCTGTATCTACACGTTGCTGAATTCCTTGGGCAATTGAAATAATGCATAGAAAAAGTCAGCTTTTAAATTTGCTTCTTTACTAGCATTACAATAGATATCCCTTCCCCCCCAAAAAGTATATATGCTTAGTTTTGTCCTACTGATCTCTCTAATGATTTAATATGTGGAAAGATGGCTGAATGATGCTTTAATTTTGTGGGATTTTAAAACTCTGGATATCTTATGATAGAGATGATAGACAGAAAGACAGACAGACAGACAGACAGACAGACAGGACAGCTAGAGAGAGATCATGTGATTATGGTTTTACTTTCTGGTATGTTATAATAGCTGGCGATCCATATTTGGATATAACCCAGAATTATAGTTCACTGTACTGAAAGCAAAAGTTTCATATTGTATACAGAGTTAGAAAAGGAGAAATATATAGAAGAGTGGGCTGCAATTTTATTCCTGACAGGTGAAACTATGATTTATGTATTATTATGGCAAGTTTCACTTGATTTGAGTATTGCCTGTAAAGATCTATTTGCTGTACTTTTCTTACTTTCTTATTTATGTTTCTTAAACTACATGGAAATTTTCTTAGCTACTTGACAGCAAAGCAAGAATGAAAATAATTGCACACCAAGAGTTCATCAAGAGGACCAGTCATTTAATGGGATGCTTTCTATCAACAGGGAATGGCAACGGGTGTGAAGGAGGAAATCTATGGGTGATCGAAGTAACATGCAGCTCCACCCTTGGACAAAAATGGGTGTTGAAACTTTTTTAAAAAATAATTGTGTTAGTTTGGGAGTCACTTGCACTGCAGTAATTGCTAGGTTTGGATTTAGTAAAAAATGGCCTAAATGTTTAATATTTTTCTCCATTGGCACATACTGACCCTAGTTTACTTTCTTTGAAAGCCAACACTTCTTTGCATGATAGTATTAATCATTTATTTTTAGAGCTGAACGGATAGGAACTGTGTTAGTTACAAGCTTACATCCGAGGCTCTTCCGTGCTTCAGCTTAAACCCTCAGAGATAAATATAGTACAAATTCCAAACATGCTTTAGCCAGTGACTTCTCATTCTATATCTAATACCCTCAGTCCCAGCTTCCTCTTGCTGTAAGTTTTGATACATTTGGGACTGAGCTGAAAACCCACAGGCTTTTGGGTTTTTTTGCAATATGTATGAGCATCCAGGCTCACAGGCACTCTTTTAGGTCCTGAAAATTCTGTTCCTGATATACTCTACTCCTAAGTCCTGTTTCTAGTTTTCTGCTGCTTTTAAGCCGACGTAAGCAGTCCTTCTCAACTGTCAACTCATAATCATCTACGCAAATCAGACTCAGGATAAGTGGCTGAACTGGCTTCCTTATGTGATTCAGGTTGCCTCTGGGCCAAGGAAGCAAGTCGAGCAGGCTCCGTCTCCCTTACAAAAGCTCTTTTGAGAAACAGTCTGGACCAGTTGCAGCTGTTGCTTTCAACCTCCCCGTCACCCTTCATTTCAAAAGCTTTGGATAGACCCCAATAAGGAGTGAGTGCATAAACACTATGACTACTAGCAATACCAACTTAACTTCAGCTCCGTTTCTGTTAACATTTGATTCAGAGAAGTGAGAACTTTCCCAATATTTATTTAGATAATCAAATTTAAATACTTATTTAGTTTTTCTGGACAGTTTATCAACTAGCAAATTATTATAGACCATCATCATAAAAACCATGCTAGGCAACAGCTAAGGAGATTTCTAAATGCTAGGATGTAGTTCTTAGGTTAGGGTTTCCTCGGAGCGGAAGCACTTATGACATCTAAGAATTAGCCCTTTCATGTGTGGCCCCTATCCAGGATTACCACTATCATCCCACATATAATCTCAATGACTATGAACTGGAGTTCTGAAGGACTTCTGGTTGGAGCTACCAGTTGAGAAAACGGCATTTAAGTATGGGAGATGCTTGGCTGTGTAACGGGTTGGAGAAGGGTGGGATCTGTCTTGAGGTGCAGATAGGATCACATATCATCCAAAGTCCAGGCAGAAAGCACATTCACTAGAAAATTAATCTCAGGAAATGCTGCCAGATTTTACTTCTTCATTAACAACTGGGTCATTAAGTACTATGGATCACTGGCTTCCTTGCAGGCATTTTTTGTAACTCCAGCTCTTTTGATTCTAACTAGTATTCACTGGCTTGGCAGATATGCAGTTCCAGTAAGATGACCCTTTTCTTCTGGATCCAATTATATGAGATCTGCAGAGACTTTGGAACTTGGCACTGCTTTCTGCAGAGCTCTAAAAAGTTCCTTGCCAGAGCATGGCGTGCCAGACAGTTGCCAATGCACATTTTTGGAAAGCTGTGAACCAAAACCAAGCAGCTCATCCAAAAGGAAACATTAATCAGAAACAGAAAAGAGTTAGCCTTACCTGTGTCGGAAACAGGGACTGATTTGGTCAGGATGATATCGGTAATGACACCGACAACACAGAAGGAAAAGATCATGGGGGGCACAATGAGGCAATAATGAAATACACTGGTCATCAGGACCTGTGAGAAGGAAGAGTAGCAGGACACAAAAATGAGATCCTGATATTCAGGAAGATCTTCTTACCCATTTTTCTGGTTGCACACATGTTTTCAAATCTGCTGGTATCAAAACATATTGGTGTAGCGGAAGTAGATGTAGTCCTCGACTTACAGCCGTTCAATTAGTGACCGTTTGAAGTTACAACAGCACTGAAAAAAAGTGACTTATGACCATTTTTCACATGACCGGTGCAGTATCCTCATGGATCACGTGATCAAAATCCAGACCCTTGGCACCGGACTCATATTTATGACGGTTGCCGTGTCCCGGGGTCATGCAATCTCCTTTGCCAAACTTCTGGCAAGCAAAGTCAATGGGGGAAGCCAGATCCACTTAATAAATGGGTTACTAACTTAACACCTGCAGTGATTCCGTTAATAACTGTGGCAAGAGATGTCGTAAAATGGAGCAGGAAGAGGTAGAGGATGAGAAGAAGGGAGGAAGAGAAGAAAAAGAGAAGATTTTGGAAGAGAGGACAAAAGAGGAAAGACAGGGAGGTGGAGAAAGAGAAGAAACTGGATGGGTAAATTGAAGGCAGGATTAATATAAAAAAATCTCTTAAATTTCTAGTTGATGAGTATGATAATGTCTGGAAATTATGATACAGAAAAATTCAAAAAACATGAATGGAAGATAGGAACGAGATTTACATGGATTGTTAATGCGACATATATTGATTGTAAAATTTGGATATCTTAACTTTCACATTTCCCTTGTAAGACCCTTTTTGTGAATGATTCTAAAGGTGTGGGTGTGTTATTGCAAAAATAAAAAATTACTTTAAAAAAAAGAAGAAGTCAGCTTGTGAAATAAAGTCCTGATTTCAGGTCCTGATGATCTGGAACAAATGGCTGTGTATGCTATTAGGAAGCTCAGCTGATATCTGTTTGGGCAGTTATTATTGGATTTTTATAGCAGGGCACATCTATATATTTCTGCTAGTGGCAGGATACAGCTGAACTGTTTGATGTTTGTTTCTTCACCCCAGGGGACTCTGGGGCAACCTAACATCTTCTGAACTTGACACAATTCCCTTTTCCTGCTTCTTGAGCCACCATCACAGGACAGGATGGTTCACTGGTACATCTGGCAACAGCAGCTTGCAAATAAGTAGAGCTGGAGCCATTATCCATGTCTTAAAGTTCACAGTGACCGTTCTGAGGATGAATAGGTAGCATAGGCAATATTGGACTGGCTGAGGAATTCTGGGAGTTGAAGTCCGCAAGTCTTAAAGTTGCCAAGATTGGAGACCTCTGGTCTATAGCATCTCCTGCCTCCACTATTATATAACAATAGAGATAGTCCTTGACTTGCAACAGTTCATTAATAACCATTCAAAACTACAATGGCACTGAAAAAGTGACTTATGACTGTTTTTCACACTTATGACCGTTGCAGTGTCTCCATAGCCACGTGATCAAAATTCAGATGCTTGGCTACTGGTTCATGCCTATGACAGTTGCATGTTCTAGGGTCATGCAATCCCCTTTTGCAAACTTCTGGCCAGCAAAGTCAATGGAAAAATCAGATTCCCTTAACAACCCTGTTACTAACTTAACAACTACAGTGACTCCCTTAATGACTGTAGCAAGAAAAGTCATAAAATGGGATAACATTCACTTCACAAAGGTCTCACTTAGCAACAGAAATGTTGAGCTCAATTGTGGTCGTAGGTAGAGGATTACCTGTGGAGGCAGAAATTACTCCCCCTCATATCTTCACATAGTCTCAGCAGAAGCGTCAGCTGATCAGAAACAAATCTTCAGATAATCACATAGTGTGGATGAAACTTGTAATCCTTACAACGTGCTGGCTTGATTATTACTAATATTTGCATTTCTCCTCCTTTCAGCAGACTAACTCCACTGCTCACTCTTTGTTCTGATTTAATTAGGATTCTTCTAGTGTAAATATACAGCAGATGAGCAGACTAAGACTATTCCTAATGCAAAAGAACTGTTAGTACTTGGAAGGTTCCTGCCAAGAGCTTCTAACCTAGAGGATAAATTGCAGCAGAATATTTATTTCCCCAGTCTTATAGGAGTCAATGATTGCCATATATAATGGGAGCCTTTTAACAGTCCAGGAAGTTTCTACTTTCAATCATCCACAGAGTGACTCATCTCCTAAGATAACCGATTCCCTGTGAATTAGGACACTATGGAGTCCTGAGAGGATGGGTTGGGTCTGTTGAACATCACATTTTCCATGACGGATTCAATCATTTACCTTCAAAGGGTTTTTTTTGTATCAGCCTAACATGGCTTTAGCTCAAGAAAGGAAGCAATATATTTAGGCATTTTCTTGGTTCTTGTTCAAAACTCTTTGCCAGAAATGTCTTGAGGCTAAACTTTGCAACATATTTCCCTAATACGATACGCACAGCAATATCAGAACAGATAATTAACATTAAATCATGCCTGTCCAAATATATGAAAGGCGTGACATGAAATTTAGGATTTGGGGAACCAGTTTGGTTTGCTCACTTGTGACTTCATTGAAATTCAATGAGCTAAGCTGTCTCTCAGTTATGCAGATCAGTCTGCATATACAGTAGGGCAAGGACAGTCTTTTTGTACCAAGGTACTGTAGTATAGTTGCTGAAAATCTTAATTCCACATAAACATAGGCTCTAGATTTGGGAATGATCTTCTATGATTTCTTCCGTTTGGGGAGACGTTCAGTGGTAGACACCCTAGTTTGTGTGCAGAAGGTCCTTAATTCAATCCTTGCCTTTCTGAGTTGAAAAGATCAGGCAGAAGTTGGTGGGAAAGACTGGAATGTAGAAAGTCATTGGTTTAATCCCTTCAAATAATGGGAACTTGGTTTCTTTTCATTTTTTGGTCTCTTTTCACAAAATTCTAACACGTCGCTTTTGTAAATTCAGTATAGGGATATTACCCAAGTTGCACTTTTGCTTTGTATATCCTTTTTAATTATTAAAACACTGGCTGGTTTCATTCGTACTATATCTAGTGTAACAACTTTTCCCATATCATTGTAGCCTGTCATTTTTAAAACCACTTTCAGATCAGTCTTGTCCAGTAAAACGTGTTCCTCTTCCATAACATCTTTTAAACACAATCTGTCTATAATGACAGACACTTTTAAAATTAACTTCTGGGTTCATAGTTTACTAACATCCCTCAATATGTCCAATGTTGAAGTATCATGCTCCTTTCTGTAATAAATCACATCTAAGCATTGTTCTCCTTTAATTATAATCTTGAGTTTCTTCTGGTTCCTTCTAGTGTCCAACCCTCAATCTCTCATCATATCATCTTTTCTCTTAAAGATTTCAAAACAGCAGTATTCCCTCCTTATTCCAAATTCATCTGGAGCCTTAGTCAGTTTGTAACTTTCTAAAATCAACATTCTAATTACCCTTTTTCTATTTATTTTTTAAAAAGAGTTTTTTTAAGCCCTTGAACTTGTACACAAAAAGGATTCAAGATATACCCACTACTGTAAAACCTATCCCAAAGGTTCCTAGTAGCTAAAAAGCAGTCAATAAGTAATTTCCAAAAGTGATTAGAAAAAAAATTATGCGAACTCAGTGTCCATAATGCTGAGGACCATGGTTTGGACAAAGATGGCGTTCCCTCATCTCTCAAAGTTCTAAACGTGCTGGAGGCCACTGTCTTGCATCCTCCTCATGTGGAGCAATGGTCTGGAGCACTTATGGGTGACTCCAAATTCTCTCCTTGTCTGGAGAGGAACCCCAAAGAGCTGGTCCACTCACTCATCAGGTCTCCATGATGGTTGGGCTTTACTTTTGGAGGAGTAAATCTTCAGTTCATCGTTTCTTTCCCAGAAGTCCTGTATTAGAACATCTTCCTATTTCCCTTGTTCACAATTTCCAGCAAAATTTTGACACAACTTGAAGAACAAATCTTTATAATTAATCTGTGTTACGTGGCTTTCCAGTTCCCATGCCTATTGTACCATCTATATTTTCATTTTGCAGTGTGCAGCAAGGAGACAAGGAATCCGACATGCTGCTGCCATGATAAGGCAAAGTCTGATGATGACAGAAAATATGGTTGATTCATCAGTGAAATAAGGAATCTATAGAATCATGGGAAATAAAGTAAAAGTTACCAGGCCGTTTTTTTAAGACTCTGAGAAGCTGTGTGGAATTGGCAGCAAAATGTTCATAGGCGCTTTCCACCCCTGCCATTTTTTCCTCTATTTGAAAAATTCTTTGAAGTCAATGGCTCAACAAACAAGAGTGTTTTGAGCTACTTGGTTGCACTATTTGAACAAAAAGTCTTTGATCCTAGAAAAGGCTTGGCAAAAATAGAGATAAGGCGATAAAAAGCAAATAACTGCTGTTTGCTCTTATACCAGTGGTGTCAATGATTATGGCAAAAACAAACAAACACCAGAGTCAAGATGATAGCCACAACAGTTTGATCAAAACGCCATCCACTTTATAGGAGTTGAATACCAGATTCACATTAAAAGCAGGGGAAGCTTTGATTGCACTATTTGCCATCTTGACTTTTTTACCCACACCCTGTAGGCATTTTTACACTACATGTTAGCACTTAAGGCTCAATTTCTTGCTTTGTCTGTCCAGTCCCAATCTGCTGCCTTGTCTTCTCTTCAGTAATGTAAGAATGCTTTGTAAATAAGTACATCTTTTAAATTTCCTGGAAATGAAGTAATGCTCTGCCTCCAGTCTTCCTTTTCTTTGTATTTACAATATACATTGTTCAAGATTTTGGGGTGGTGAGAAAAATCCAGTATCAGCTCACTAAGCTCAAAGAGTAATGCTTAATGTTTTCATTTCACACAAAGACCTACTCTTTAGTGCTGTAGCACTCCCCAAAATAGCTTTGCGTGGTGCATTTTTAATATTAATGAACTTAGATGACAATTTAAAACATTCTCAGTTTAGGAGACATTTGCATGCTTATTCTTCCAGGCTAGTTCCTAGGGATCTGACACTTACAGCCATTTGGAAGTAGTCAAACTACAACATCTAATATCCCTGAAATGATTGACAATTTTAGCTGGGTCGGTGAGGTGCATCATTGAGAGATCGCATATCTGGTCTACTCTAACTAGTAACAGTTCTTTAAATTTTCAAGTAGAAAATTCTTCCTGTCAACTGTCACCTAAGAATTAAATGAAGGTGAGTCTGAAGTCTCTGTAGCTTTTCTATTGTTGGGATATACTTCCACCCCGACACCATCGGTTATTCCCAAGATGCCTCCTCTGAAAAGTTATCAGGCTGAACTCTGTCTGGCCTCAGTTTGAGATCTGGGGCATCTTGTTTACTGCTCTCCATTTCACCTCATTTTTTCCCCCCTTCCTCTGTTACCTAAACTTTTGCAGGGTTCCTTTTCAGTCGCAGCTGGCCTCGGTTAATTTCAGCCCTGCATATTTCGGAGGCCACTGAGGGGAAGTGATTCTACGGGGGCGGATGAGGGAAGCGTAACTTGAGATCTTTGTTGAATGTCTTCCTGATAAATCTTTTTTTTAATCAGCTGCACACTTTGTTCAGGCATGAATGTTCCTGGGGATCAACTCTGTAGCAAGATCTCAATTTCCTTCAAGGGCAAAGAGATAGACATTTTCTTATTGGATGCTTAAGCTCAGAGATTTCAAAAAAGTTTTATTTACAAAGAGGACATCAGCCTCACTTTTCTATCAATAGGGGAACCTATTTCTGGTCCCTTCCTTTCAAGGTTTATGTGGCCCATTTCCTAGAGTAAGCCTTTTCTCTGAGATGCATCAAAAGTTAGATGCTGGGTGTGTATGTGGTTGTGTGTCTCAATGTACTTCTTAATATAGTTTAGTTTGTTCTCCAAATTGAAGCTTATTTTGTTCACATTTTAATATCATGTTGTGATCAGCATTGATGTTGCTGTTAAAATCTGAGAAAGAATGCAATAGAAACTCTTGGTCCTAGGTTAGCCTGATGAAAGGGGCCCTTTAATTTTAAATATATGATCCCAAGTGATGAGCCATTTCAACCAGATCACATTTCAATTTTGAGAAAACAGCATATATTTTCAATATTTCATTGATCATTGCTGTCCATGTGAATGGACTTACAGATATAATTTTTGTTTACTTCTCATTTCTTTTCTGATATTCAACTGCATTCAATTCCTGAGATACAATGAGCTGTGGTGGCACAGTGGTTAGAATGCTGTATTGCAGACTAAGTCTGCCCACAGCCAGAAGTTCGATCCTGACTGGCTCATGGTTGACTCAGCCTGCCATCTTTCCAAGGTCAGTAAAATGAGGACCCAGATTGTTCGGGGCAAGATGCTGACTCTGTAAACCGCTTACAGATGGCTGTCAAGCACTATGAAGCAGTATATAAGTCTAAGTGCTATTGCTATTGTATCATCTGAAGTGAACATTATTCCAGCATTTCGTAATCCAAAGCAGTACAAAATTGTGTTGACTCTTACCATAGCAATGCCCACGCCACATAAAACAATGACACTGAGCATGAGCAAAGTCCACTCAGTATAGCGACTCGTTAATCTTCCAATTACTAGGCCCTGGACAACCTGGGAGGGAAAGGAAAAACCCCAGATAAATCAAACTCTCATAAATTTCTAGATTAAATACAGGCTCATACTAAACAGTTGCTTCTGCAGAGTAACCAGATCCCAAAATTATAGTATTGGTATTAGTATAGCATAGTATAGGACAGTGGTGGTAAACCTATGGCATGCATGCCAGAGACGGCACTCAGAGCCTTCTCTGTGGGCACGTGCACCATCGCCCTAGCAGATTTCTTTACTAGAAAGCCAGAGGGACGCAGGGCTCCCCTCCCCTTGTTCATGTGTGCCTGAGGACATTTCTGACATCACCCACCCCTCTGCCCAGCAACTTAATGGGAGCGCTTCCCCCCTCTCATGTCTGGAGTAAGGCAGGTGGCTCAAATGCAATCCGGAGTCTGTGGCATAGGTGAGAGAGGGGAGGAGCTAGGTTGGAGGGGAGCATAGCTCACAGCGGGCTGCAGAAGCTGAGGGAGGCCGCCAGAAGTTCATGTAAGTCATGGGCGGGGCGAGAGGGTGCAAGGCAGGGTCACCAACGTCCATGGGAGGGTGCGTGTTGCCGTGTTGGCACTGTGTGATAAATAAGTGGCTTTTGGGTTGCAGTTTGGGCACCTGGTCTCTAAAGAAGTAAATTACTTTATTAAATGAATATAGAAGAACGAGTTCCCTTTCTTGTGTTATGCCAGAAGAACTGCTTTCACATGGCTCTCATCTGCACAGCCAGGTTTATATAATAAACCTGAAGCCATGTACAAGGCCCTGTAAAAATGAGGTGCTTTGGCAGTAGTTCCCATATCACATGTATCATAAGAGATTCCTGGCTTTGTAAATCTTGTAAACTGCAATACCCAAAAGAGAGTCTGAGATCCAAAGAAAACCGGAATATGAATGTAACAATAGATAAATAAAATACTACAAGAGTAGATTTTCAAATCAAGAAGTAAATCTAAATAATAAGAACTAATAAGAGCAGAAGCAGAACTTGTGTTCGATTAGTCCTACAACCAGTTAAGTTTGTCTCCTTGCTGAAAAGTTGTACATGTAGCAGATATATTTTTTTAGAATTTACCTCAAGAGCCAAGTGCAATTTTATTTCTTAAATATAGAGAAGAATAAGCAATACCTCACAAAAGAAGAAAACACACAGTACTGTATCTTTGGCTGCCCGACAGCTGGTTCTGGCAGTTTGAATTGATGACAACCAGGCAATCTTCATTTCTAGACCTAGATCAGGTAGATCTGTTAAACAGTAGCTAAACATGAACTTTACACAATTATTATTTTGGCATCTCTGTTATAATGTATCAGGAAATTATTATAAAGAATCTCAGTTTGTAGCTCTTTTTTTTCTACAGTATCAAATGCAGTTATTAAATAATTGGCAAATTTTGCTTCATACAAATTGGGATATCCTGGTAAAACTTGCTTGTTTCAGCATGCAACTAGGCAATTTCAAAGATTCATCCACTAAAATATAGCTGCAACAAATAAATAAGTCATAGTCTCACTTCTAATTGTCAAAATCAACAGAGAGAGAGCATCCAATTTTTTCTTACAGATGGACCTAAAGGACTTATCAGGATGCACAAGACAGAATTCTTGGGAATGTATGAATGACCTTAAAGGAATTATCTAATTATAAGTCAGGGTTATTAATTAACACTGCATCTTGTTCAACCAATCATGCAGCATCTTTTATGAAATTTGATCAATTTGGAATGAGTAAGAAGGAAAAATATAAAAGACTCACTCCAAAGAGATTTTCGTCTGTAGAAGGATCAATTTTCTTGAACTCTTCAGCATATAACATAATGAGATATAAAATGACATTCAAGATCATGTCAAATGTTTAGGATCCTTTCAGGTATAATCAGTGATGCTTAATCACTAATTCCAGCAAGTCTAAGAACTTTTCTAACCATAAGTCAGAATGAAATGCCTTTTTTTTTGGAGAAATTCTTTACTATTGGAACTTATTTCAGAGCAATAGAGAGCTACAGAAAATTGGTAGATCAAAAGAGACAGTCTTTGCCCTATATCTCGCTCCTAGCTATGCTAAATGTGGAACCAACATCATACATTTTCTGTTCATTTTATTTCTTTAGTAGATTCAGAATTTCATTGTGCTTGCCAATCATTTCTGAGGTATCATCTGACACAAAACACCTCTCTAGGCTGAATTCTAAATCTTAGTGATATTTTCAGTGTGTTTTGCAATATTTTCATCAGTAGCATGTCCAGAAAGTGAATCCTAACTAAAACTTGAACAACTTCAAAGCTGAAAATTATTGAAAAATTTTGTTAGAATTGCTATCTGTATAGTACACGTGACTATTATTTTAATCACCTCAAAATTATAGCAAATTTGTAAATAATAGAATTATAAATGATTTTATAGAAAATAGAAACATTTTGATGGACACTGCTTAAATTTCAGATCTAATGGCCTAATTCTTCTCAGTCTAGAATACTGTTTCTGTCCCAACATTATTAAGATGGGTGGATTTCAACTCCCAGAATTTCTAGTCGGCATGCCAGCTGGCTGAGGAATTCTGGAAGTCGAAGTCCACATATCATAAATTTGCTGATGAAAACAATTGAAAATGATCAAGAGGATTGCCACAATTGGAGCAACCTGGTGAGTAATCCATTGTTCATGTCTGCCATTTTCACTGTTTATGAAAACACCTTTGGATCTTGAGTCTGCCTGACTGCCCTGTTTTTTGGGTCTTTCACACCCTAATCCTCTGCCTCTGTTTTGCTCTTTGTGGCCACTAATCTTCAGACTCCATGTGGTTCATCTTTGACACAACAATTTGCCATGTTTGTGCTTGCTGAGTCACCTTCAATCACAGTTCAAGCTGTGGCACACAAAAGCCCAAAGATCATACTGCCTCTTGCTCCTCAGCTGAGGCTAAAATTCCTTTTATTTCTTGAGGATAGGGAGCTGCTGGCCCATTCAGAATTTGATGAACATTCACATTTCACAGATGCCCTTCCTCCCATTCATCTGGTAATCCTCTTGGATGGTACCTATGTGCCCAGTGTAGTGGATAATGTAACTGGCTTCTGTGCAGCTGCATTTACATTTTTAGCGGTTTCAGTCTACAAACAGTCAGCATATCGAGGACAATTGTGTCAGTTTTTTTTAAAAGCAAACACTCATTTCTGTACTCAGTATTCTACCATGTTTCCCCAAAAATAAGACACTGTCTTATATTAATTTTTGCTCTCAAATGAGCCCTAGGTCTTATTTTCGGGGGGGTGTCTTACTTTCCAGGAAAAACGGTAGAT